>WNGS01075372.1:37255-49683 GCA_020271785.1 Procambarus virginalis | reverse complement strand
AAAAATCAGCAGACTTCTAGATGTTACTACTGCTCGGCTTAGACTCGGTTACAAGTATCTCTGGGAATTCTCATTATCTGCTGATGTAGACCTAACCAAATGTAAACTGTGTCAACAAAATTATTCGCACACCCTCCGTCACTATGTGATGGAGTGCGAAAAGATACGTGAATTCAGAGACGATTCTATAACAAATATTCCAACGATGTGTAAATATTTCATTCAAAATGATCTGCTACCACAAGTCTTGACCAAATATTCCCAGTTTGCTAAGTGTAGGAGTAGGAGGCAACCATCAGTCTCAGGAGACTCTGGAGTTGCGCTCTGGTGTCGGCCTGGTCTGGAGTGGCCTCACCAGGGCGCAAAGCCAGGGTAGGTTGATGCGGGGGAGAAGCTGTTACCCAGGCAGCAGGTAGGTAGTAACTAAGTGATTGTAGCCTATCCACCGCTGCCCACTGGATGGGGGGGCGGTGTGCAGGACAAACATATCAGTTGTGACACTAGCTCTCCACATATGTCAGTTGCTTAATTTAGAAACTGTCCTAGCTTGTGGTCGATCTCGAACCCATTGTTGATGTGACGACTTATACTGTATCTTGTAACTAACTCATCAACATTGTAACTTGCTTAGCTGTGAATTGTTGGGTTCAGTTCCTGAGCCCATTATGTGCCTCTGTAACCCTTTCCACTACAGCCCACAGGATGGGTATGGGGTGCATAATAAACGAACTAAACTAAGCCGTCAGTTATCATAGTAGGCTGCATTTGTAACGCAGGTTACCATAACGTAGACAACGCGAGGTGTATTAGTTAAGAGGCGGAGTCGGTTACCACATTTTAGGTTAAACAACCAGTGTAGAGACCATGTTATCCTGGTGGGAACAACCTTGTTTATCCAGGAGTAATTACCCGGTAACAAGAGCTGCCTTGATAATACCAGTAACCTTTCCAGTGTTTAGTGAAGCAGTTCCCTGGAGGAGGGAGGCCCTGATGCACCTGCAGCTGACCAGGTGCTTCCCTACAGCTGTGGCTACAGTCCTCCTTCGTCACCTGCACCTGCACAAAGGTCGCCGCCTCGCCAGGCGGGGCATTGTCTGACGTCACGCAATACCCTGCACCAGGCGGGGGATTGTCTGACGTCACACAATACCCTGCACCAGGCGGGGGATTGTCTGACGTCACACAATACCCTGCACCAGGCGGGGGATTGTCTGACGTCACGCAATACCCTGCACCAGGCGGGGTATTGTCTGACGTCACGCAATACCCTGCACCAGGCGGGGCATTGTCTGACGTCACACAATACCCTGCACCAGGCAGGGTATTGTCTGACGTCACACAATACCCTGCACCAGGCGGGGCATTGTCTGACGTCACACAATACCCTGCACCAGGCGGGGCATTGTCTGACGTCACGCAATACCCTGCACCAGGCGGGGTATTGTCTGACGTCACACAATA
Source organism: Procambarus virginalis (assembly GCA_020271785.1). Classification (NCBI taxonomy): domain Eukaryota; kingdom Metazoa; phylum Arthropoda; class Malacostraca; order Decapoda; family Cambaridae; genus Procambarus; species Procambarus virginalis. The sequence continues at coordinate 48,222 of WNGS01075372.1, read as the reverse complement.
CCCTGCACAAGGCGGGGATTGTCTGACGTCACGCAATACCCTGCACCAGGCGGGGTATTGTCTGACGTCACACAATACCCTGCACCAGGCGGGGTATTGTCTGACGTCACGCAATACCCTGCACCAGGCGGGGTATTGTCTGACGTCACACAATACCCTGCACCAGGCGGGGTATTGTCTGACGTCACACAATACCCTGCACCAGGCGGGGCATTGTCTGACGTCACGCAATACCCTGCACCAGGCGGGGTATTGTCTGACGTCACACAATACCCTGCACAAGGCGGGGGATTGTCTGACGTCACACAATACCCTGCACCAGGCGGGGGATTGTCTGACGTCACGCAATACCCTGCACCAGGCGGGGCATTGTCTGACGTCACGCAATACCCTGCACCAGGCGGGGTATTGTCTGACGTCACGCAATACCCTGCACCAGGCGGGGCATTGTCTGACGTCACACAATACCCTGCACCAGGCAGGGTATTGTCTGACGTCACACAATACCCTGCACCAGGCGGGGGATTGTCTGACGTCACACAATACCCTGCACCAGGCGGGGCATTGTCTGACGTCACACAATACCCTGCACCAGGCGGGGGATTGTCTGACGTCACGCAATACCCTGCACCAGGCGGGGCATTGTCTGACGTCACGCAATACCCTGCACCAGGCAGGATATTATGTGACGTCACACAAGTCGAATTTTCTTGTCGTCATCTTGACAGTGTTTGGGAGGGTGAGTCAGCGGAGGGGGAAAGGCGGTTGAGAGATTGTGAATTCTGCAGGTCCTACACAGAGCGGCAGGTCCTACACAGGGAGGCTGGTCCTACACAGGGAGGCTGGTCCTACACAGGGAGGCAGGTCCTACACAGAGCGGCAGGTCCTACACAGGGAGGCTGGTCCTACACAGGGAGGCTGGTCCTACACAGGGAGGCAGGTCCTACACAGGGAGGCTGGTCCTACACAGGGAGGCAGGTCCTACACAGGGAGGCAGGTCCTACACAGGGAGGCAGGTCCTACACAGGGAGGCTGGTCCTACACAGGGAGGCAGGTCCTACACAGGGAGGCTGGTCCTACACAGGGAGGCAGGTCCTACACAGGGAGGCAGGTCCTACACAGGGAGGCAGGTCCTACACAGGGAGGCTGGTCCTACACAGGGAGGCTGGTCCCACACAGGGAGGCTGGTCCTACACAGGGAGGCTGGTCCTACACAGGGAGGCAGGTCCTACACAGGGAGGCAGGTCCTACACAGGGAGGCAGGTCCTACACAGGGAGGCTGGTCCTACACAGGGAGGCAGGTCCTACACAGGGAGGCAGGTCCTACACAGGGCGGCAGGTCCTACACAGGGAGGCTGGTCCTACACAGGGAGGCAGGTCCCACACAGGGAGGCAGGTCCTACACAGGGCGGCAGGTCCTACACAGGGAGGCAGGTCCTACACAGGGAGGCAGGTCCTACACAGGGAGGCAGGTCCTACACAGGGAGGCAGGTCCTACACAGGGAGGCAGGTCCTACACAGGGAGGCAGGTCCTACACAGGGAGGCTGGTCCTACACAGGGAGGCAGGTCCTACACAGGGAGGCAGGTCCTACACAGGGAGGCTGGTCCTACACAGGGAGGCAGGTCCTACACAGGGAGGCAGGTCCTACACAGGGAGGCAGGTCCTACACAGGGAGGCTGGTCCTACACAGGGAGGCAGGTCCTACACAAGGAGGCAGGTCCTACACAGGGCGGCAGGTCCCACACAGGGAGGCTGGTCCTACACAGGGAGGCTGGTCCCACACAGGGAGGCAGGTCCTACACAGGGAGGCTGGTCCCACACAGGGAGGCAGGTCCTACACAGGGAGGCAGGTCCCACACAGGGAGGCTGGTCCTACACAGGGAGGCAGGTCCTACACAGGGAGGCAGGTCCTACACAGGGCGGCAGGTCCTACACAGGGCGGCAGGTCCTACACAGGGCGGCTGGTCCTACACAGGGAGGCAGGTCCTACACAGGGCGGCAGGTCCTACACAGTGAGGCAGGTCCTACACAGGGAGGCAGGTCCTACACAGGGCGGCAGGTCCTACACAGGGCGGCAGGTCCTACACAGGGAGGCAGGTCCTACACAGGGCGGCAGGTCCTACACAGTGAGGCAGGTCCTACACAGGGAGGCAGGTCCTACACAGGGAGGCAGGTCCCACACAGGGAGGCAGGTCCTACACAGGGAGGCAGGTCCCACACAGGGAGGCAGGTCCTACACAGGGAGGCAGGTCCCACACAGGGAGGCAGGTCCTACACAGGGAGGCAGGTCCCACACAGTGAGGCAGGTCCCACACAGGGAGGCTGGTCCTACACAGGGAGGCAGGTCCTACACAGGGAGGCAGGTCCTACACAGTGAGGCTGGTCCACACAGGGAGGCAGGTCCAACACAGGGAGGCAGGTCCTACACAGGGAGGCAGGTCCTACACAGGGAGGCAGGTCCTACACAGGGAGGCAGGTCCTACACAGGGAGGCAGGTCCTACACAGNCAACACACACACGTGGTCTCGTCAGCACACACACGTGGTTGGTCAACACACACGTGGTCTGGTCAACACACACGTGGTCTGGTCAACACACACGTGGTCTGGTCAACACACTCGTGGTCTGGTCAACACACACGTGGTTGGTCAACCACACACGTAGTTTGGTCAACACCACTCGTGGTCTGGTCAACACACACGTGGCTGGTAAACACACACGGGGTCTGGTCAACACACAAGTGGTGTGGTCACACACAGGAGGTCTTTACAATAGAACACGAGATTTGGCGCTGGGAGAGGTGGCAGCAAACCAGGTGACCTTGGATAGGTTCGAAATTACAAGAGATGAGGTCAAAAAGCACCTATTGGAGCTGGATGTGAGAAAAGCTGTTGGGCCGGATGGAATCTCGCCATGGGTATTGAAAGAGTGTGCAGGAGCACTTTGCTTACCACTCTCCATAGTGTATAGTAAGTCACTGGAAACGGGGGACCTACCAGAAATATGGAAGACTGCTAATGTAGTACCAATATACAAAAAGGGTGACAGACAAGAGGCACTGAACTACAGGCCAGTGTCCTTAACTTGTATACCATGCAAGGTGATGGAGAAGATTGTGAGAAAAAACCTAGTAACACATCTGGAGAGAAGAGACTTCGTGACAACCCATCAACATGGGTTCAGGGAGGGTAAATCTTGCCTTACAGGCTTGATAGAATTCTACGATCAGGTGACAAGAATTAAGCAAGAAAGAGAAGGGTGGGCGGACTGCATTTTTTTGGACTGTCGGAAAGCCTTTGACACAGTACCCCATAAAAGGTTGATGCATAAGCTGGAGAAACAGGCAGGAGTAACAGGTAGGGCGCTCCAGTGGATAAGGGAGTACCTAAGCAATAGGAAGCAGAGAGTTACAGTGAGGGGTGAGACCTCAGACTGGCGTGAAGTCACCAGTGGAGTCCCACAGGGCTCTGTACTTGGACCTATCCTGTTTCTGATATACGTAAATGATCTCCCAGAGGGTATAGACTCATTCCTCTCAATGTTTGCTGACGACGCCAAAATTATGAGAAGGATTAAGACAGAGGAGGACAGCTTGAGACTTCAAGAAGACCTGGACAAGCTGCAGGAATGGTCGAACAAATGGCTGTTAGAGTTTAACCCAAGCAAATGTAATGTAATGAAGATAGGGGTAGGAAGCAGGAGACCAGATACAAGGTATCATTTGGGAGATGAAATACTTCAAGAGTCAGAGAGAGAGAAAGACCTGGGGGTTGATATCACGCCAGACCTGTCCCCTGAAGCTCATATCAAGAGGATAACATCAGCAGCATATGCCAGGTTGGCTAACATAAGAACGGCCTTTAGAAACTTGTGTAAGGAATCTTTCAGAACATTATATACCACATATGTCAGACCAATCCTGGAGTATGCGGCTCCAGCATGGAGTCCCTATCTAGTCAAGCATAAGACTAAACTGGAAAAGGTTCAAAGGTTTGCCACCAGACTAGTACCCGAGCTGAGAGGTATGAGCTACGAGGAGCGACTGCAGGAATTAAACCTCACTTCGTTGGAAGACAGAAGAGTTAGGGGGGACATGATCACCACATTCAAGATTCTCAGGGGAATCGACAGGGTTGATAAAGACAGGCTGTTTACCTGTGTGTTGACCAGACCACGGTGTGTGTTGACCACACACACGTGGTGTGGTCAACACACACGTGGTCTGGTCAACACACACGTAGTCTGGTCAACACACACATGTGGTCTCGTCAACACACATACGTGGTCTGGTGAACACACACGTGGTCTGGTCAACACACACGTGGTCTGGTGAACACACGTGGTCTGGTCAACACACACACGTGGTCTCGTCAACACACACACGTGGTCTGGTGAACACACACGTGGTCTGGTGAACACACACGTGGTCTGGTGAACACACACGTGGTCTGGTCAACACACACACGTGGTCTGGTCAACACACTCGTGGTCTGGTCAACACACACGTGGTCTGGTCAACACACACGTGGTCTGGTCAACACACACACGTGGTCTCGTCAACACACACACGTGGTCTGGTCAACACACACGTGGTCTGGTCAACACACACGTGGTCTGGTCAACACACACACGTGGTCTCGTCAACACACACGTGGTCTCGTCAACACACACACGTGGTCTGGTGAACACACACACGTGGTCTCGTCAGCACACACACGTGGTCTGGTCAACACACACCGTGGTGTGGTCAACACACACTCGTGGTCTCGTCAACATACACACGTGGTCTGGTCAACACACACACGTGGTCTGGTCAACACACACGTGGTCTGGTCAACACACACGTGGTCTGGTCAACACACACACGTGGTCTGGTCAACACACACACGTGGTCTGGTCAACACACACGTGGTCTGGTCAACACACACCGTGGTCTGGTCAACACACACACGTGGTCTGGTCAACACACACACGTGGTCTGGTCAACACACACGTGGTCTGGTCAACACACACCGTGGTCTGGTCAACACACACACGTGGTCTCGTCAACACACACACGTGGTGTCGTCAGCACACACACGTGGTCTGGTCAACACACACCGTGGTCTGGTCAACACACACACGTGGTCTCGTCAACACACACACGTGGTCTGGTCAACACACACACGTGGACTGGTCAACACACTCGTGGTCTGGTCAACACACACACGTGGTCTGGTCAACACACACACGTGGTCTGGTCAACACACACGTGGTTTGGTCAACACACACGTGGTCTGGTCAACACACACACGTGGTCTGGTCAACACACACACGTGGTCTGGTCAACACACACACGTGGTCTGGTCAACACACACGTGGTCTGGTCAACACACACACGTGGTCTGGTCAACACAACGACACATAAAGCCTCTACGTATATACGTATTTACTCTACATATTTACGTAATTTCTGCATATTGTTGCCTGACATAGTCGAGGCGTCCAGCTCCACCACTGCCGAGATCTGCCTCCTGAGACGTTGTTGGTAAGTGAAGCAGCGAGTGAGTCTAATAGTCCATAATGATCGTTCACTGGTGGGTGAACACTCGTTTAGTTTTGTTTCGTTGACGTTGGTGCATGTGTTGGGTGACGTCACGGACACGTGCTCTCCCAGGCTCAGTTTATGTGGAGGAGAAACTTGTTTATCACAGGATGTTAGCTTCCGGATGTTGCATGGCTGCCCTCCCTGCTGGCTGCCCTCCCTGCTGGCTGCCCTCCCTGCTGGCTGCCCTCCCCTGCTGGCTGCCCTCCCTGCTGGCTGCCCTTCCTGCTGGCTGCCCTCCCTGCTAGCTGCCATTCCTGTTGGCTGCCCTTCCTGCTGGCTGCCCTCCCTGCTGGCTGCCCTTCCTGCTGGCTGCCCTCCCTGCTAGCTGCCATTCCTGTTGGCTGCCCTCCCTGCTGGCTGCCCTCCCTACTCGCTGCCCTCCCTACTCGCTGCCCTCCCTGCTGGCTGCCCTCCCTACTAGCTGCCCTCCCTGCTGGCTGCCCTTCCTGCTGGCTGCCCTCCCTGCTGGCTGCCCTCCCTGCTGGCTGCCCTTCCTGCTGGCTGCCCTTCCTGCTGGCTGCCCTCCCTGCTGGCTGCCCTCCCTGCTGGCTGCCCTTCCTGCTGGCTGCCCTTCCTGCTGGCTGCCCTTCCTGCTGGCTGCCCTCCCAGCTAGCTGCCATTCCTGTTGGCTGCCCTCCCTGCTGGCTGCCCTCCCTACTCGCTGCCCTCCCTACTCGCTGCCCTCCCTGCTGGCTGCCCTCCCTACTAGCTGCCCTCCCTGCTGGCTGCCCTCCCTACTGGCTGCCCTCCAAGCTGGCTGCCCTTCCTACTGGCTGCCCTCCCTACTGGCTGCCCTCCCTGCTGGCTGCTCTCCCTACTGGCTGCCCTCCCTGCTGGCTGCCCTCCCTGCTGGCTGTCCTCCCTGATGGCTGCCCTCCCTACTGGCTGCCCTCCCTACTGGCTGCCCTCCCTGCTGGCTGCCCTCCCTACTGGCTGCCCTCCCTGCTGGCTGCCCTCCCTACTGGCTGCCCTCCCTGGAGGCTGCCCTCCCTACTGGCTGCCCTCCCTGCTGGCTGCCCTCCCTGCTGGCTGCCCTCCCTGCTGGCTGCCCTCCCTACTGGCTGCCCTCCCTACTGCCTGCCCTCCCATGCTGGCTGCCCTCCCCTACTGGCTGCCCTCCCCTGCTGGCTGCCCTCCCCTGCTGGCTGCCCTCCCTGCTGGCTGCCCTCCCTGCTGGCTGCCCTCCCCTGTTGACTGCCCTCACTTGCCGGCTGCCATCCGGGCTGGCTGCCCTCCCTGCTGGCTGCCCTCCCTGCTAGCTGCCCTCCCTGCTGGCTGCCATCCCTGCTGGCTGCTCTCCCTGCTGGCAGCCCTTCCTGCTGGCAGCCCTCCATGCTGGCTGCCCTCCCTGCTGGCTGCCCTCCCTGCTGGCAGCCCTCCCTGCTGGCTGCCCTCCCTTGCTGGCTGCCATCCGGGCTGGCTGCCCTCCCTGCTGGCTGTCCTCTTCGCTGGCTGTCCTTCCTGCTAGCTGCAATCCCTGCTGGCTGCCATCCCTGCTGGCAGCCGTCGCTGCTGGCTGCCCCCCCTGCTGGCAGCCTTCCCCGCTTGCTGCCCTCCCTCCTGGCTGCTCTACCTGCTGACTTCCCTCCCTGCTGCCTGCCTTCCCAACTGGCTGCCCTCCCTGCTGGCTGCCCTCCCCTGCTGGCTGCCCTCCTCTGCTGGCTGCCCTCCCCTGCTGGCTGCCCTCCCTGCTGGCTGCCCTCCCTGCTGGCAGCCCTCCCTGCTGGCTGCCCTCCCTTGCTGGCTGCCATCCGGGCTGGCTGCCATCCGGGCTGGCTGCCCTCCCTGCTGGCTGTCCTCTTCGCTGGCTGTCCTTCCTGCTAGCTGCCCTCCCTGCTGGCTGCCATCCTTGCTGGCAGCCTTCCCCGCTGGCTGCCCTCCCTCCTGGCTGCTCTACCTGCTGACTGCCCTCCCTGCTGCCTGCCTTCCCAACTGGCTGCCCTCCCTGCTGGCTGCCCTCCTCTGCTGACTGCCCTCCTCTGCTGGCTGCCCTCCCCTGCTGGCTCCCCTCCCTGCTGGCTGCCCTGCCCTGCTGGCTCCCCTCCCTTCTGGCTGCCCTCCCTGCTGGCTCCCCTCCTTGCTGGCTGCCCTCCCCTGCTGGATCCCCCCTGCTGGCTGCCCTCCCCTGCTGGCTCCCCTCCCTGCTGGCTGCCCTCCCCTGCTGGCTCCCCTCCCTGCTGGCTGCCCTCCTCTGCTGGCTCCCCTCCCTGCTGGCTGCCCCCCTGCTGACTGCCCTCCATGCTGCCTGCCCTGCCCTCCTGCTGGCAGCCTACCCTGCTGGCTGCCCTCCCTGCTGGCTGCCCTTGCTGGCTACCTTCCCTGCTGGCTGCCCTCCCTGCTGGCTGCCCTCCCTGGTGGCTGCCCTCCCTGCTGGCTGCCCTCCCTGCTGGCTGCCCTTGCTGGCTGCCCTCCCTTCTGGCTGCCCTCCCTGCTGGCTGCCTTCCCCGCTGGCTGCCGTCCCTGTTGGCTGCCCTCCCTGTTGGCTGCCCTCCCTGCTGGCTGTCCTCCCCTGCTGGCTGCCCTCCCCTGCTGGCAGCTCTCCCAGCTAGCTGCCCTCCCTGCTGGCTGCCCAACCTGCTGACTGCCCTCCCTGCTGGCTGCCCTCCCTGCTGGCACCCTTCCCTGCTGGCTACCCTCTCCTGTTGGCTGCCATTCCTTCTGGGTGTCATCCCTGCTGGCTGCCCTCCCTGCTGGCCTCCCTCCCTGCTAGCTGCCCTCCCCGCTGGCTGTCGTCCCTGCTGGCTGCCCTCCCCGCTGGCTGCCGTCCCTGCTGGCTGCCGTCCCCGCTAGATGCCCTCCTTGCTGCCTGCCCTCCCTACTGGCTGCACTCCTTGCTGCCTGTTGCCCTCCCTGTTGGCTGCCCTCCCTTTTGGCTGCCCTCCCTGCTGGCTGCCCTCCCAGCTAGCTGCCATCCCTGTTGGCTGCCCTCCCTGCTGAACTACCTGTTGGCAGCCCTCCCTGCTGCACAACCTGCTGGCTGCCTTCCCTGTTGCACCACCTGCTGGCTGCCTTCCCTGCTGCACCACCTGCTGGCTGCCTTCCCTGCTGCACTACCTGCTGGCTGCACTCCCTACTGGCTGCCCTCCCTGCTGGCTGCCTTCCCTGCTGGCTGCCTTCCCTGCTGCACCACTTGCTGGCTGCCTTCCCTGCTGCACCACCTGTTGCTGCCCTCCCTGCTGCACCACCTGTTGCTGCCCTCCCTGCTGCACCACCTGCTGGCTTCCTTCCCTACTGTACCACCTGCTGGCTGCCCTCCCTGCTGCACCACACGCTGGCTGCCTTCCCTGCTTCACCACCTGCTGGCTTCCTCCCCTACTGTACCACCTGCTGGCTGCCCTCCCTCCTGCACCACACGCTGGCTGCCTTCCCTGCTTCACCACCTGCTGGCTGCCCTCCCTATTGCACCACCTGCTGGCTGCCCTCCCTGCTGCACCACCTACTGGCTTCCTTCCCTATTGCACCACCTGCTGGCTGCCCTCCCTGCTGCACCACCTGCTGGCTGCCCTCCCTGCTGCACCACCTGCTGGCTGCCCTCCCTGCTGCACCACATGCTGGCTGCCCTCCCTATTGCACCACCTGCTGGCTGCCTTAGATAAAGGTAGCCAGCTCTCTCTTAGAGAGAGAGAGAGAGAGAGAGAGAGAGAGAGAGAGAGAGAGAGAGAGAGAGAGAGAGAGAGAGAGAGAGGTTAAGGAAGACTGTGGGGGAAGGAGGAAGAGGGGATATGAGGTGTAGGAGGGGAAATACCCTAAGAGGGGAAATACCCCAGCAGCCCCACACCAAGGGCACCTGGCGTTGTTTTAGTAATAAGAGTTGACCAAGGCAAGTATAGTGTGTGTACTCACCTAGTTGTACTCACCTAGTTGTGCTTGTGGGGATTTTCTGGGGCTCTGGGGATGAATGTCAAGGGCTCTGTGGATGACTGTCTGGGGCTCTGTGGATGACTGGGGCTCAGGGGTTGACTGTCTGTGGCTCTGTGGATGACTGGGGCTCTGGGGTTGACTGTCTGGGGCTCTGTGGATGACTGGGGCTCAGGGGTTGACTGTCTGGGGCTCTGTGGATGACTGGAGCTCTGGGGTTGACTGTCTGGTGCTCTGTGGATGAGTGTCTGGGGCTCTGTGGATGACTGCGGCTCTGGGGCTGACTGGGGCTCTGTGGATGACTGTCTGGGGCTCTGTGGATGACTGTCTGGGGCTCTGTGGATGACTGTCTGTCAGCCACCCACCCAAGCTACCCACCCAAGCTACCCACCCAAGCCACCCACCCAAGCTACCCACCCAAGCTACCCACCCAAGCCACCCACCCAAGCTACCCACCCAAGCTACCCACCCAATCTATCCACCCAAGCCACCCACCCAAGCTACCCACCCAAGCTACCCACCAAGCCACCCACCCAAGCTACCCACCCAAGCTACCCACCCAAGCTACCCACCCAAGCCACCCACCAAGCTACCCACCCAAGCTACCCACCCAAGCTACCCACCCAAGCCACCACCCAAGCTACCCACCCAGCTACCCACCAAGCCACCCACCCAAGCTACCCACCCAAGCCACCCACCCAAGCTACCCACCCAAGCTACCCACCCAAGCTACCCCCAGCCACCCCCCACCCAAGCTACCCACCCAAGCTACCCACCCAAGTACCCACCCAAGCTACCCACCCAAGCTACCCACCCAAGCCACCCACCCAAGCTATCCACCCAAGCCACCCACCCAAGCTACCCTACCCACCCAAGCTACCCACCAAGCCACCCACCAAGCTACCCACCCAAGCTACCCACCCAAGCCACCCACCCAAGCTACCCACCCAAGCTACCACCCCAGCCACCACCCAAGCTACCCCCCCAAGCTACACACCCAACTACCCACCAAGCCACCCACCCAAGCTACCCACCCAAGCACCACCCAAGCTACCCACCCAAGCTACCCACCCAAGCTACCCACCCAAGCTACCCACCCAAGCCACCCCCAAGCTACCCACAAAGCTACCCACCCAAGCCACCCACCCAAGCTACCCACCCAAGCTACCCACCCAAGCCACCCAACCAAGCTACCCACCCAAGCTACCCACCCACCCACCAAGCTACCCACCCAAGCCACCCACCCAAGCTACCCACCCAAGCTACCCACCCAAGCTACACACCCAAGCCACCCACCCAAGCTACCCACCCAATCTATCCACCCAAGCTACCCACCCAAGCCACCCACCCAAGCTATCCACCCAAGCTACCCACCCAAGCCACCCACCCAAGCTACCACCCAAGCTACCCACCCAAGCTACCCACCAAGCTACCCACCCAAGCCACCACCCAAGCTACCCACCCAAGCTATCCACCCAAGCTACCCACCCAAGCTACCCACCCAAGCTACCCACCAAGCC
>WNGS01075372.1:0-10952 GCA_020271785.1 Procambarus virginalis | reverse complement strand
CAAGCCACCCACCCAAGCTACCCACCCAAGCTATCCCACCCAAGCCACCCACCCAAGCCACAGCTCCACCCAAGCTCACCACCCAAGCTACCCACCCAAGCTACCCACCCAAGTCTATCCACCCAAGCCACCCACCCAAGCTACCCACCCAAGCTATCCACCAAGCCATCCACCCAAGCTACCCACCCAAGCTACCCACCCAAGCTACCCCAGCACCCCAAGCTACCCACCCAAGCTACCCACCCAAGCTACCCACCCAAGACCACCCAAGCTACCACCCAAGCTACCCACCAAAACCCAAGCTACACCAGCCCCACCACTCCCACCCAAGCTACCCACCCAAGCTACCAGCCACCCCCCAAGCTACACCCCTACCCCCCAAGCTACCCACCCAAGCTACCCACCCAAGCTACCCACCCAAGCCACCCACCCAAGCTCAAACACCCACCCAAGCTACCCACCCAAGCTCCACCCACCACACCAAGCTACCACAACTACCCACCCAAGCTACCCACCCAAGCTACCCACCCAAGCTACCACCCCAAGCCACCCACCCAAGCTACCCACCCAAGCTACCACCCAAGCTACCCCCCACCCACCCAAGCTACCCACCCAAGCCACCCACCCAAGCTACCCACCCAAGCTCCCCAAGCTACACCCAAGCTACCCAACCAACACCCAAAGCTACCCACCCAAGCCACCCACCCAAGCTACCCACCCAAGCTACCAAGCCACCACCAAGCTACCCACCCAAGCTCCCCCACCACCACCCAATACAAGCCCCCCCTACCCACCCAAGCTACCCACCCAAGCTACACAAGCACCCACCCAAGCTCCCACCCACCCAAGCTACCCACCCAAGCCACCCACCCAAGCTACCCACCCAAGCTCACAACCCACAGCTACCCACCAAGCTACCCACCCAAGCTACACACCCAAGTCCCGACCCAACTACCCACCCAAGCTATCCACCCAAGCTACCCACCCAAGCTACCCACCCAAGCTACCCACCCAAGCCACCCACCCAAGCTCAGTATTGGGCAGCGCCACTCATCTTGTGAGTGGAACACACCGCCATAGCAGCATGTACAACACTCCCCAAAAGGAAGAAAACCAGCTGGGTTGTTCATCCTGTCACTTGTACCCAGACACAGCTGGGACTTGCTTAACTGTCTCAAGTGAACAGCTCCTCAAACAAGAAGAATAACATCTATCAACCTTAAAATCTTACGTTATCTTCCGGTGTATAAAATGGGGGAATCTTTTAAGAACAGTATCAATATTTGACAAATAGTGTTTTCCTAACTCAAACAATGTGGGGTTTATTATTCTACACATATTTCTAATGACTATCAGGTGTTTACATTCACGTAGATAGTGGTCAAGGCGGTGTCCATCACTCTTCCCACAGATTCTGCAACTCCGCTGATCAACTGTTGTTTCCATTCCGTATCACAATGGATATTTGTATCCAAGACGGATTCTCGCTATTACTGTTTCTCTCCCTCCTCCTCCTCCTCTTCGGCCATAATGATTGGGATTAGCAGCTGCAACCATGTTGTACCATCGTACAGATTCACTGGTGTGTGCTTCTATCCTCCATTTCTCAGTTACCTTGTCACGGTGATGTTGCCTGACAATACCTCTAATTTGTAGTAGAGTCTTGGGTATGAAGTATTCAATATGGTCTCCTTCAGCGCCTTCAGCAGCCAGCACATCTGCTCGTTCATTCCCACATATCCCAACATGGGAGGGGATCCACAGAAACTTGATGACTCTTCCCTGATTGGTAAGAACTCTCACAGCTCTCTTAATTTCAGCGACTATTGCAAGATTTTCTGCCCGATTTTTACTTATGCTTTGCAGTGCTGCTTTTGAAACAGTGCAAATCACTGCACCATTAGTGTTCCGTTCAAGAAACCTTAACGACATAACAATGGCAGTTAGCTCTGCTTGCATTGAAGAGGCATAGTTCTCAGTACGCACTCTTTCTTCATTTCTGCGTTGGAAAGCATTGTCCTTATTTACCGTGTATGCTGCACCAGCCCTGCCATTGACAGGATTAGATGACCCGTCAGTGTAGATTTGATCTAGTTCATCTCCGGCTTCTTTATAAATTTCCTCAAGATACTTGTGCCTCATTTCTTGTGGTATCATGTTGGAATTTTTTCGTTGTCATTTCATTGATGATAATTCTGCGTGAGTCATCCTCCCAGGGAGGTAACCTCTCTACAGGCAGGAGCTCACGGGCTTGCTCAAGCAGGTGAAGCTCTTCGAGGTAGCAGACTGATCTGTGATGCCATTTTTTGCTTCTTCTGTTTCCCCCTGAAAGTAGCACAGAGCTCAGTTTTTTCTTAGCAATATCATTGTAATGGGGATCTGTGGCTATCCTAATTGCAAGCTTAGCATTTAGCTCCTTTATTCTGCCTTTAACACTGGGAAGGGACAACTCCTCCCGTAAATTAGACGTTTTAGCAGTTCTTGGAACTCCAAGAATGATTGTCATGGCTTCATTCTGAATGCTTTCGAGCCTTTTCATATCGCTTTGGGAGTAGGTGCACAGAACTGGTGCGGCATAGTCTATGACGGAGCGCACATAGGCTGTGTACATCATTTTAAGCATGGCAATAGAGGCTCCATGTCCATTCCAGGTCATAGCTTTCAGTGCCCTGAGTCGACTTTTTACATGTTCCTATGAGTTGGTCGAGCCCCTCTTTCTTCCCCTTGTTAGTGCCGACAGTGACGCCAAGGTACCGATAGTGGTCATTCAAGTGTTACACCATTAATTTGGAGTTCTCATTTTCTCCCCGCTTGTGATGAGAGTATTCTTTTGTCTTGTTTGTGGAGAGAGTGAAATCGAGTTCAATGCATTTCCTTCCGAAGAGTTCAATGGACTGTATAATTTTCCCAAGGTGGGAGCATGTATTAGGACATCATCTGCATATTCCACTTGTTGTGTTCCTACAGGGAAATTAATATTTGCAATGGCGTTCATAAGTACATTGAATAGTGTAGGGCTTAAGACTCCCCTTGGGGGGTCCCGAGTTCCATATTCATTGTTCTGGAGACTGCTCCATTGAAGCAGACCTTGGCTTTCCTTCCTGTGAGGGAGTCTTAAATCCATTTCATGAGTCTCCCCTTGACACCCATACCTGCAAGCGCGTCCAGGATCGCAATCCCCTGCGCTTTGTCGAAGGCTTCTGTAATGTCGACAAATAGAGAGTACCTAGCCGTGTCATTAGCCAGGTAATTAACTATACAATTTGCTGTGCTCCGTCCTTTAACAATCCATTGACCCCCTCCCCCTGGCTTGCCTATTTTGTGCAACAGTTGGTTTAGGATAATGTCTAACTCACAGTAGCTTATATATACTGTGTGGTTCACTGGTTGTGTCCTCTGAGAACGGGCTGCCTCCGGAGCGTTTTCCAACGTCAAGAAGCGGTCGTACTAAGGTGCCTTTAGCCTAACCTACCAGAGGACCCAAAACAGAAACAGCGAGGCGCTACCATTTTCCAGTACCACGATTTTTGCCTTAGTTACATTATACGTCAAAATGCGACGTTCTATAAGGAGGACGGATTGCCAGCCGACGCCTTAACCCTAACCCTCCCTTCCCTCCCCCTCCCCTTCCCTCCACTTCCCCCCTTCCCCTCTCTCTGTGTTAACAAGTGTGAAGGGTACGACGCGCCGGCCATTACCGGCCCCACACCTGAATGCTCTACATGTCTGGCTCGCTTGTCACCCTAGCTCCTGGACCAGCACACACACACGTGGTCTGGTCAACACACACGTGGTCTGGTCAACACACACGTTGTCTGGTCAACACACACGTGGTCTGGTCAACACACACACGTGGTCTGGTCAACACACACGTGGTCTGGTCAACACACACACGTGGTCTGGTCAACACACACGTGGTCTGGTCAACACACACGTGGTCTGGTCAACACACACACGTGGTCTCGTCAACACACACTTGGTCTGGTCAACACACACGTGGTCTGGTCAACACACACACGTGGTCTGGTCAACACACACGTGGTCTGGTCAAACACACGTGGTCTGGTCAAAACACACGTGGTCTGGTCAACACACACGTGGTCTGGTCAACACACACGTGGTCTGGTCAACACACACGTGGTCTGGTCAACACACACGTGGTCTGGTCAACACACTCGTGGTCTGGTCAACACACACGTGGTCTGGTCAACACACACGTGGTTTGGTCAACACACTCGTGGTCTGGTCAACACACACGTGGTCTGGTCAACACACACGTGGTCTGGTGAACACACACGTGGTCTGGTCAACACACACGTGGTCTGGTCAACACACTCGTGGTCTGGTCAACACACACGTGGTCTGGTCAACACACACACGTGGTCTGGTCAACACACTCGTGGTCTGGTCAACACACACGTGGTCTGGTCAACACACACGTGGTCTGGTCAACACACACGTGGTCTGGTCAACACACACGTGGTCTGGTCAACACACACGTGGTCTGGTCAACACACACACGTGGTCTGGTCAACACACACGTGGTCTGGTCAACACACACACGTGGTCTCAACACACACACGTGGTCTGGTCAACACACACGTGGTCTGGTCAACACACTCGTGGTCTGGTCAACACACACGTGGTCTGGTCAAAACACACGTGGTCTGGTCAACACACACGTGGTCTGGTCAACACACACGTGGTCTGGTCAACACACACGTGGTCTGGTCAAACACACGTGGTCTGGTCAAACACACGTGGTCTGGTCAACACACACGTGGTCTGGTCAACACACACGTGGTCTGGTCAACACACACGTGGTCTGGTCAACACACACGTGGTCTGGTCAACACACACGTGGTCTGGTCAACACACACGTGGTCTGGTCAACACACACGTGGTTGGTCAACACACTCGTGGTCTGGTCAACACACACGTGGTCTGGTCAACACACACGTGGTCTGGTCAACACACACGTGGTCTGGTCAACACACACACGTGGTCTGGTCAACACACACGTGGTCTGGTGAACACACACGTGGTCTGGTGAACACACACACGTGGTCTCGTAAACACACACACGTGGTCTGGTGAACACACACACGTGGTCTGGTGAACACACACGTGGTCTGGTGAACACACACGTGGTCTGGTGAACACACACACGTGGTCTCGTCAACACACACACGTGGTCTCGTCAACACACACACGTGGTCTGGTCAACACAAACGTGGTCTGGTCAACACACACGTAGTCTGGTCAACACACACACGTGGTCTCGTCAACACACACACGTGGTCTGGTGAACACACACGTGGTCTGGTGAACACACACGTGGTCTGGTGAACACACACGTGTTCTGGTCAACACACACACGTGGTCTCGTCAACACACACACGTGGTCTGGTGAACACACACGTGGTCTGGTGAACACACACGTGGTCTGGTGAACACACACGTGGTCTGGTCAACACACACGTGGTCTGGTCAACACACTCGTGGTCTGGTCAACACACACGTGGTCTGGTCAACACACACGTGGTCTGGTCAACACACACACGTGGTCTCGTCAACACACACACGTGGTCTGGTCAACACACACGTGGTCTGGTCAACACACACGTGGTCTGGTCAACACACACACGTGGTCTCGTCAACACACACGTGGTCTCGTCAACACACACACGTGGTCTGGTGAACACACACACACACACGTGGTCTCGTCAGCACACACACGTGGTCTGGTCAACACACACACGTGGTCTGGTCAACACACACGTGGTCTGGTCAACACACACGTGGTCTGTTCAACACACACGTGGTTTGGTCAACACACTCGTGGTCTGGTCAACACACACGTGGTCTGGTCAACACACACGTGGTCTGGTGAACACACACGTGGTCTGGTCAACACACACGTGGTCTGGTCAACACACTCGTGGTCTGGTCAACACACACGTGGTCTGGTCAACACACACACGTGGTCTGGTCAACACACACGTGGTCTGGTCAACACACACGTGGTCTGGTCAACACACACGTGGTCTGGTCAACACACACGTGGTCTGGTCAACACACACGTGGTCTGGTCAACACACACGTGGTCTGGTCAACACACACACGTGGTCTGGTCAACACACTCGTGGTCTGGTCAACACACACACGTGATCTCGTCAACACACACACGTGGTCTGGTCAACACACACACGTGGTCTGGTCAACACACTCGTGGTCTGGTCAACACACACGTGGTCTGGTCAAAACACACGTGGTCTGGTCAACACACACGTGGTCTGGTCAACACACACACGTGGTCTGGTCAACACACACGTGGTCTGGTCAAACACACGTGGTCTGGTCAAAACACACGTGGTCTGGTCAACACACACGTGGTCTGGTCAACACACACGTGGTCTGGTCAACACACACGTGGTCTGGTCAACACACACGTGGTCTGGTCAACACACTCGTGGTCTGGTCAACACACACGTGGTCTGGTCAACACACACGTGGTTTGGTCAACACACTCGTGGTCTGGTCAACACACACGTGGTCTGGTCAACACACACGTGGTCTGGTCAACACACACGTGGTCTGGTCAACACACACACACGTGGTCTGGTCAACACACACGTGGTCTGGTGAACACACACGTGGTCTGGTGAACACACACACGTGGTCTCGTAAACACACACACGTGGTCTGGTGAACACACACACGTGGTCTGGTGAACACACACGTGGTCTGGTGAACACACACGTGGTCTGGTGAACACACACACGTGGTCTCGTCAACACACACACGTGGTCTCGTCAACACACACACGTGGTCTGGTCAACACAAACGTGGTCTGGTCAACACACACGTAGTCTGGTCAACACACACACGTGGTCTCGTCAACACACACACGTGGTCTGGTGAACACACACGTGGTCTGGTGAACACACACGTGGTCTGGTGAACACACACGTGGTCTGGTCAACACACACACGTGGTCTCGTCAACACACACACGTGGTCTGGTGAACACACACGTGGTCTGGTGAACACACACGTGGTCTGGTGAACACACACGTGGTCTGGTCAACACACACGTGGTCTGGTGAACACACTCGTGGTCTGGTCAACACACACGTGGTCTGGTCAACACACACGTGGTCTGGTCAACACACACACGTGGTCTCGTCAACACACACACGTGGTCTGGTCAACACACACGTGGTCTGGTCAACACACACGTGGTCTGGTCAACACACACACGTGGTCTCGTCAACACACACGTGGTCTCGTCAACACACACACGTGGTCTGGTGAACACACACACACGTGGTCTCGTCAGCACACACACGTGGTCTGGTCAACACACACACGTGGTCTGGTCAACACACACGTGGTCTGGTCAACACACACGTGGTCTGTTCAACACACACGTGGTTTGGTCAACACACACGTGGTCTGGTGAACACACACGTGGTCTGGTCAACACACACGTGGTCTGGTGAACACACACGTGGTCTGGTCAACACACACGTGGTCTGGTCAACACACTCGTGGTCTGGTCAACACACACGTGGTTGGTCAACACACACACGTGGTCTGGTCAACACACTCGTGGTCTGGTCAACACACACGTGGTCTGGTCAACACACACGTGGTCTGGTCA
The DNA here is from genome assembly GCA_020271785.1 of Procambarus virginalis. Lineage (NCBI taxonomy): Eukaryota > Metazoa > Arthropoda > Malacostraca > Decapoda > Cambaridae > Procambarus > Procambarus virginalis. Next base: position 3,287 of record WNGS01075372.1, on the reverse strand, counting down.
ACACACACGTGGTCTGGTCAACACACTCGTGGTCTGGTCAACACACACGTGGTCTGGTCAACACACACACGTGGTCTGGTCAACACACTCGTGGTCTGGTCAACACACACACGTGATCTCGTCAACACACACACGTGGTCTGGTCAACACACACACGTGGTCTGGTCAACACACTCGTGGTCTGGTCAACACACACGTGGTCTGGTCAAAACACACGTGGTCTGGTCAACACACACGTGGTCTGGTCAACACACACACGTGGTCTGGTCAACACACACGTGGTCTGGTCAAACACACGTGGTCTGGTCAAAACACACGTGGTCTGGTCAACACACACGTGGTCTGGTCAACACACACGTGGTCTGGTCAACACACACGTGGTCTGGTCAACACACACGTGGTCTGGTCAACACACTCGTGGTCTGGTCAACACACACGTGGTCTGGTCAACACACACGTGGTTTGGTCAACACACACGTGGTCTGGTCAACACACACGTGGTCTGGTCAACACACACGTGGTCTGGTCAACACACACGTGGTCTGGTGAACACACACGTGGTCTGGTGAACACACACACGTGGTCTCGTCAACACACACACGTGGTCTGGTCAACACAAACGTGGTCTGGTCAACACACACGTGGTCTGGTCAACACACACACGTGGTCTCGTCAACACACACACGTGGTCTGGTGAACACACACGTGGTCTGGTGAACACACACGTGGTCTGGTGAACACACACGTGGTCTGGTCAACACACACACGTGGTCTCGTCAACACACACACGTGGTCTGGTGAACACACACGTGGTCTGGTGAACACACACGTGGTCTGGTGAACACACACGTGGTCTGGTCAACACACACGTGGTCTGGTGAACACACTCGTGGTCTGGTCAACACACACGTGGTCTGGTCAACACACACGTGGTCTGGTCAACACACACACGTGGTCTCGTCAACACACACACGTGGTCTGGTCAACACACACGTGGTCTGGTCAACACACACGTGGTCTGGTCAACACACACACGTGGTCTCGTCAACACACACGTGGTCTCGTCAACACACACACGTGGTCTGGTGAACACACACACACGTGGTCTCGTCAGCACACACACGTGGTCTGGTCAACACACACACGTGGTCTGGTCAACACACACGTGGTCTGGTCAACACACACGTGGTCTGTTCAACACACACGTGGTTTGGTCAACACACTCGTGGTCTGGTGAACACACACGTGGTCTGGTCAACACACACGTGGTCTGGTGAACACACACGTGGTCTGGTCAACACACACGTGGTCTGGTCAACACACTCGTGGTCTGGTCAACACACACGTGGTTTGGTCAACACACACACGTGGTCTGGTCAACACACTCGTGGTCTGGTCAACACACACGTGGTCTGGTCAACACACACGTGGTCTGGTCAACACACACGTGGTCTGGTCAACACACTCGTGGTCTGGTCAACACACACGTGGTCTGGTCAACACACACACGTGGTCTGGTCAACACACTCGTGGTCTGGTCAACACACACACGTGATCTCGTCAACACACACACGTGGTCTGGTCAACACACACACGTGGTCTGGTCAACACACTCGTGGTCTGGTCAACACACACGTGGTCTGGTCAAAACACACGTGGTCTGGTCAACACACACGTGGTCTGGTCAACACACACACGTGGTCTGGTCAACACACACGTGGTCTGGTCAAACACACGTGGTCTGGTCAAAACACACGTGGTCTGGTCAACACACACGTGGTCTGGTCAACACACACGTGGTCTGGTCAACACACACGTGGTCTGGTCAACACACACGTGGTCTGGTCAACACACTCGTGGTCTGGTCAACACACACGTGGTCTGGTCAACACACACGTGGTTTGGTCAACACACTCGTGGTCTGGTCAACACACACGTGGTCTGGTCAACACACACGTGGTCTGGTCAACACACACGTGGTCTGGTCAACACACACACACGTGGTCTGGTCAACACACACGTGGTCTGGTCAACACACACGTGGTCTGGTGAACACACACACGTGGTCTCGTAAACACACACACGTGGTCTGGTGAACACACACACGTGGTCTGGTCAACACACACGTGGTCTGGTGAACACACACGTGGTCTGGTGAACACACAGGAATTGCAGGAATTGCAGGAACTGGTGACTGCAGGAATTAAACCTCACTTCGTTGGAAGACAGAAGAGTTAGGGGGGACATGATCACCACATTCAAGATTCTCAGGGGAATCGACAGGGTTGATAAAGACAGGCTGTTTAACACAAGGGGCACACGCACTAGGGGACACAGGTGGAAGCTGAGTACCCAAATGAGCCACAGAGATATTAGAAAGAACTTTTTTAGTGTCAGAGTGGTTGACAAATGGAATGCATTAGGAAGCGATGTGGTGGAGGCTGACTCCATACACAGTTTCAAATGTAGATATGATAGAGCCCATTAGGCTCAGGAAACTGTACACCTGTTGATTGACGGTTGAGAGGCGGGACCAAAGAGCCAGAGCTCAACCCCGCAAGCACAACTAGGTGAGTACAACTAGGTGAGTACACACACACGTGGTCTCGTCAACACACACACGTGGTCTCGTCAACACACACACGTGGTCTGGTCAACACAAACGTGGTCTGGTCAACACACACGTAGTCTGGTCAACACACACACGTGGTCTCGTCAACACACACACGTGGTCTGGTGAACACACACGTGGTCTGGTGAACACACACGTGGTCTGGTGAACACACACGTGGTCTGGTCAACACACAGTGGTCTGGTCAACACACACACGTGGTCTGGTGAACACACACGTGGTCTGGTGAACACACACGTGGTCTGGTGAACACACACGTGGTCTGGTCAACACACACGTGGTCTGGTGAACACACTGTGGTTCTGGTAACACCACGTGGTCTGGTCAACACACACGTGGTCTGGTCAACACACACACGTGGTCTCGTCCACACACACACGTGGTCTGGTCAACACACACGTGGTCTGGTCAACACACACGTGGTCTGGTCAACACACACACGTGGTCTCGTCAACACACACGTGGTCTCGTCAACACACACACGTGTGGTCTGGTGAACACACACACACGTGGTCTCGTCAGCACACACACGTGGTTGTCAACACACACACGTGGTCTGGTCAATACACACGTGGTCTGGTCACAAACACGTGTCTGTTCAACACACACACGTGTTGGTCAACACACACGTGGTCTGGTCAACACACTCGTGGTC
>WNGS01075362.1:0-11324 GCA_020271785.1 Procambarus virginalis | reverse complement strand
GATATGTATGTATTAGACCATGGCATCAGTCAATTCGATTGGGCTTCTTGCCTACTGAGGACCACAAGCCAGAACCTGACCCCCTCAGAGAGGCACGAGGAGCAATGGCCTATAACCCCCCCCCTCTCTATGTTGTTGGAAGCATTCCATGTCTGCCATTGACTGGATTAAGCACCCAGAAAGGCAGGTGTCCCAAAATAAACTCCACTTGGTTAAAAATGCTACCGAAAACCGAACTATCAAGCAGAACTCAACAATTTGAAAACAAGCAAACAAGCATGACATCACAACTGCCGCAGCACTGCTGTCTGTGCAACTCCCGCTCCCTGGTAAAGGGAGCGGGAGTGCCCAACCAGGGCCAGGATCATTAACGAGGTAACAGGTGGCCAAGAGCCTGTTTGCCCTCCAAAATCCTTGCCCCCCCCCCCTGAATGTCAGCCCAAGACATATAACCCAAAATAGCAGCTAAAGCAGCAAATTAGCAAGCATTATGGGCACGAGGATAGACTGGACCGAATAACCCTGAGGACGACCTAGGAGACCAGAGCCCAGGAACAGGGAAGAAGGGAAACTGGGTCAACCCAAGCGCTTCCCCGGCCACCGAGGGGGGGGAGGATAATGTGCACAGGTTGTTGTAATGAAAAGGGGCTGGTGTAATGTGTGTTAATGTAACGGGCATGGGATGGGTGTAAAATAGTAGTGGTTATACTGGGTATTAGTAGTGGTGGTTTGTAAAGTCGTGTTTGCAATGGTTATGATATTTGCAGTTGTGTTTGTGCTTATAGTTATGATAGATGTGGTTTTGATGTACCAAGTGGTTGATATGGTTGCAATGGTGATTGTGTAAGTAATGTTTACCTATCAGAGTGCACAGGAAGTGAAGCCTAGCTCCTTATTTAGATTTAAAATTTGTATCTGTAAGTGATTTATACAAATCAACAATTGTGGCTGGAGTGAACAGGCAAGTAATCAACAAAAGGAGTGAACAGTTGTACACCTGTAAAAACTTATAGCTAACAATTAGAGCAGTGAGACTTACATTGGTAAAAATATAGCATGAAATTTGAATGATAAGAATACAATCTGAAAGATAACTAACAAACATAATTATAGCATGAAGTTATAGAAATCTGCACAGGCTCAGCAATTTAAACGTGGTGCACTTTTAAATTTCCTGACATTTGAGTTCTCTATTGTACTTTCTCTCGAATTTATGGATAGAGGTGTTGTCAATAATTTCATCTTTCATGGAACTCCACTTATTTACCACTTGTACTTCCTTACATTTCTTTGAACATTTGCAATTCCTGCTTCAACTGATTGTCCTCTTGTCTTACTTTCTTTCAATTTAAAGATGTCTTTATCCACATTTAAAATTATCCTCAGTATTTTGTATGTAGTGATCATATTTTCTTTGCTGTATCTCTCTTCCAGAGTTGTTAGATTAAGATGCCTTAACCTGTGCTCATAGGTTAGTCATCTTAATTCATGTACAGAACTAGTCTTGTTGCAAACCACTGTACTGTTTTCAAATATGGATGTCATGTGGCTACTTTATGCTGGAATTCCTTGGTGTTTTGGCACTTCACTACAGTCTCTTCTCTCTCTTCTTAATCCTCATGCCATGGCTTTCTGCTCATAGGTCTATATCTTCCAGTTACTTAAAAAGAATGGTGAAGCTAAATCAGCCCCTGGAGTATCCTTGGGTCCATGACAGCAGTAAGGTAAGTTCACTTCGCTTAAGGCATTCTATTCTGGAATGTACTGCACTGGTATAAAAATTCTATAATTTTGGAAGCCTACTCAAATGAATTGTCTTGAAAGACTTTGTATTTTGATTTTTAAATACTGATCTTACATTAGCCAGGTTTGCATAAGCATTTCTGTACTATGCTTTGAGCCTTTCTTGACTTGTTTTTTGTCGATGGGGAGTTCATAAAGGTAAAGAATTGGAGAGTGGAGAAGGAAGAGGGAATTGGTGAGGTAAACTGTTGGAAAGGGGTGTTTAGTTGGTAGGTGTACTGGCTGTGAGTGTAAAGGCAGGTGCCAGTAGTTCTAGTGGTGGGGAGGGGTGGAGGAGTGAGAATTCAAAGAGGGGGAAGTAAATGTGGCTAAAATTTGTAAGGGGTAATTAGAAAAGTAAAGTTGAAGAGGTGTAAATTGATCAGGATATTTTGGAAAATGAATCAGCCATAAATAAGCATCTGATCTACACAGGCCATTGTGCATCCACTTAGAAACAGGTTTTGGCTCGGGTAGATTTCATGGATACAAGAGTAGGGTACGAGCAGTCTTCACAGGTGAAAGCAGTGCTGCTCTGCTCACTGGGATAACCAGACCAACAGCTTAGTAGTGAATGATGTCTGGGCAGACCATATGAACTATGGCAGAGACCATATGAACTATGGCAGAGAAGCAACTAGGTAAAGACCATTATATATCCCCCTAGTTTTTTATTAATATAAAAGCTTACACTAAGCACAGAATATGATCAATGCACATTTATTAATTTTGTCAAACTTTTGAGATTTTGATAATCTTGGTTATGTAGAATCAAATACGGTACAATTAATCCTCAATTATTTTAGCATGGCCATGTTGCATAAAATAAATGTAAAATCAGGATCTAACAGTATGAGTCTCCCAGTACACCTTCTTGCATCAATAACACCAAAGTGCAGTATGTGACCGATTTCAACTTATTAGTTTACCTTGAAAATTATTGTGTACTCCATCCACTTCATCTATGCACTTTCAAAAGATCTTCTATGTATGGGGAAACTTGAAGTGCTTCTCTTCTTCATTAAGCCAACAAAAACATTATTAACTGCTACTCAGCATGAAATCGAACTCAGTTCTGATAAGACAATAAATAAATACAAGATGAAAGAGGTAACCTACCTCTTTGAGTTCCCTAGATTCCTCCACAAGATGACGATAATTTTCACCAATTTTCTTGTAATCTGGTCTGTTGTCTGCCTCGTCCTTGTAAGGAATTAAGCTCTGTGATGACAGAGTTGCTAAGTTGCACAACAATTAACAACAGCTTGGATTCACAATACAAATTAGACATGTGCAAATGCAAATAATGTATATAATAATATATGTATTATTAAAATATTTATTTCTTAGGCTATTTCAAATACATTGCATACACAAACAATATTTACTAAATATTACCATGCAATTCATGCTATGAAGGGATAAACACAATTTTTGTTTAATCCTATCTAGAAGCAAAGTAGGATTTTACCTTAAAAATTGACCAAGTGAACTGATCAAAATAGTGTTTAAATATGCTGTACTCAGTTGTATTGCATTTTTCTAATACTATACAGTATACGCTACCTTGAATTGTGTAGCAGAATGACCACAGTTGTTATTTACAGATTTTTTTAGCAGCCTGCCAAATAGTAATGAAATAAGTACTTTAATAATTTATGACACTCCAAGAACTGACCTCAATGTGAGTATATTCCATTCCTGCACAATCGTCATTAACGCGAGTGTAAATTGCTCGGAGAGGTTTGAAGTGACGCTGAATGGCATTAAGATTCTCCTGAATACGAATTTTTTTCTCATTGCTTAACTGTGTGCCTTGACTTGTACCATTTGGAAGCTGAAAATATATCACTAAAATTTAGACTGTGTCAAATAATAGAGCATTTTAAGTAATCAAAGCAGTAACTGTATATCTATTTTAGTGGCATTAAAAAATATAAATACCTAGTCATACATTACTATAATCATGTATTTTTTATAAAATTATTATTACTGTACTGCTATTGTGATCAAATTTTAATAAAAATACTGTTCATAATTTTATCATTGAAAAACACAAGGTACAATATAGTGTGCAGAACCCTGTTAATATAGATTAACTGGGACTGAATCTTCTACTTTTATCCAGAAAATCCTTGCTGTGCTTTTAAGGTAGAACTGTCTGACTTGATTTAATGGATAGGCTGGCCACATTCCAATTAGACAGTTTTTTCTCAAACGAGGACAACATAATTTAATGTGGACTTTGTTTTTATCTATTTTTCCAGAAGGCCTTCTTCTGGAAAACTATTTTCCTGGAAGGCGTGTCCCAGTTGTTTCATGCAGTTAAACAGGGGCTGTCAGGCCCTAGGGCTGACACAAGGCCTCCAAGATCCACTCGAGTTTACCAGAAGCTAGGGCCAGAATCTGGCTCTCTCTCTCTCTCTCTCTCTAAGAGGTGAGAGTTGTTTGGGGATCAAAGATCAACCTAAAACTAAGGAAAAAAAAAAAAAGGAAGATATCAATGATGCATGAAAACAGGCAACTGCTTGAACCTTATACATTGGGAAGCAGCCGAATGCAGAACCCAGTCCAGAAAAGCAAAATATATCTATACCACAAATACCCTCTATACCACATAGAAGCTTTCTGAAAACACTCACTGGCATATTCTCAGATGAGAAAACACCTCACAAGTCCTCATGACAATGTCTTGAACAGCTTCACATCCCGCCTTACATAAAATGCTGTGCTTTTTGAGTATGTGTCTGTGTCTGTGAAGATTCCACACCTTGTTGAGAACCCTGGCCACCTGTCAAGAAGAGTGACAATGCATTTGGACTCTACAATATATATATATATATATATATATATATATATATATATATATATATATATATAATATTATATATATATATATATATATATATATATATAATATATGGCTACTTCCTATTATACAGTATTAAAACATTAAAAAAAATCTCATCCTAAAAAAAAAAAAAAAAAAAAAAAAAAAAAAAAAGAGGCTAACAAAACAGCTTAACATACCTTAAGTATGTAATAACAGATCATAGAAATTGGTGAGTGTGAGGGGTATGAAGGATACGTAAGTGTCATTTTTGGCGCTATAGCATGGGATGACAATCCATTGTCACTAACTTATTGCAGCATTTACTGGGTCAAGAGGGCCTGTCTGGATAGTCAGAGGACCTGATCAAATATTACATGATTTTAAAGAGGTTTCCTAGGTACTGTACAGTACATGGATGGAGGTCTGGTTGAGGACCGGGCCGCAGGGACGCTAAGCCTGAAATCATCTCAAGGTCTCAAGATAGGTTGATTTGTTGACCAAACTACACACTAGAAAGTGAAGAGACGATGAAGGTCGGTCTGTTCTGGACCATTATAAAGTCGACTGTGATTATAGGAAGGAGGCAAAGGCAGTAAATAGACAAGAGAGAGGTAAGAAGAAGGAAATTTACAGGAAAAAAAAAGCAAGGCAACAGGTACGGAAGTAAGGTGTACATAAAGAGATAGTTAATAGGATAAGAACGGATCATAAGAGAAAACAAGTAAAGAAAAGCAGAAAGATTTCTTTATTTCTTTGTATACATGTAAAAAAAAAACCAGCGTTGAATGTAATGAAACGCCATTTTCTGGGTGAGTCCCGGAGGCTCCCCGGAGCTATCCCAGGCTGATATGCTAATTTCAGACTTTGGCATCAGTCATGTGTATGGAGTTCTTAGGCCTACCGGAGACCACGGCCAGAACCGGGCCCCCTCAGAGAGGCACGGGGAGCAATGGCCTATAGAAGCCCCCGTGTGGTTGGAAGCATTCTATGTCTGCCATCGACCGGGACAGGCACCCAGAAAGGTAAGCGCCCCAAAACAAACCCCTATTCTGGTTAAAATTGCTACCAAAATCCGAACTAGTGGATAGAACTCCCAAACAGAAAAACAAGCAAACTAGTGTGACGTCACACGTCACCGCGCCGCTGTCTGCGCAGCTCCCCCCTCCCCGGGAGGGGGAAGGTGGAGCCCCAGACCTCCCACGCCGGCTATCCACCCATCAGTTCTGAGGCTGGATGTCAAGACACGCGAAAAACCGCCGACCGGAGGGAGGGAGGGTTGCCGGGGAGCCTCCGGGACTCACCCAGAAAATGGCGTTTCATTACATTCAACGCTGGTTTTCTGGGGGGAGCCCCGTCGGCTCCCCGGAGCTAACTACCCACAGAGGAAGATCAAAGGGACGGAACCGGGAGGCGGACACCACCCAAACAACCAAAACGCTAAAACCAAAGGAGCAGGAAAACACAGCGACCCGACCCCCAGAGGCAAATGCCCAAAAGGAAAAGAGCCGACGAAAAACAAACCGGAACCGAAGAGGCACTACCAACCGAGGAGAAGACAGAGCACGCTGACCAGAAACCAGGATGGTGCAAGCGGCGCACGAACAGGCCGGAGGGGAAACGAAGCACAAGACAGCTTACTAAGCGGTGTAGAAGCAAGACCGAAAGCAAGCCAAAGCGACTCCGCCAGCGCCGCACAAAAAGAGAGAGGCGACAGTATGTGGCACGACGACGGCCCCCAACCCCCACCAAAAAACCAGGCCGACGCTAACAAGAGGAACCACCTAAGAAGGTACAGGAAAAGGAAGGACCGCCAAAACACCCCATACTGCCGCCAAGAGAAACACGCAGGTGGGACACCGACCACCAGCCGGAGGCGAGACCACGAGGCAGACGGAAGCAGCCCCGACAAGGCCCCTCCGAGCCCAGGAAAAGGCGGAGCCGCAAGAAGATCTCGGGCGCGACCACCGAACTCAGGTGGTACAAGGAGATGGAACGTCTGCCGAACAGACAAATCCCAAAGCAAGCAAACCCGCCAGGAGAACAAATGACGGGTCCGACGCGAGACATCGCAAGACCCCAAAAAACCAAGTGGCAGGGCAAGCAAGGAAACCAAAGAAGGCGGAAGGGTTGCCGCCAGAACCCTACCCGAACCAAGAGGTACGAGCAACAGCAACAGACCGAGACAAAGAAGCACACCACAGGACACAGGCCGAAAAAAGCCCAAGAAGCCAAGGAACACACGCAGAACACCCCTGTGGCAGAGGAGGAAAACAAGGGAACACACAAACAATGAAGTGGTGGAAACCGACCACGTCCCCCAACATAGCAGCAAGTGCAGGCAAAACTGACCAAAGGAGATGCCAGGAAAACGACTGGGGTGAGGCAGGACGAAAGAGCAGAAGCATAAAAAACCCCAGGAGTAAGGACACGCCACTGCGAAACACGGTACTAATGCACACGCGCAGTAGTAGCAACATACAACCTGGTGGATAAAGACAGGCTGTTTAACACAAGGGGCACACGCCCTAGGGGACGCAGGTGGAAACCGAATGCCCAAATGAGCCACAGAGACAGTAGAAAGAACTTTAGTGTCAGAGTGGTTGACAAATGGAATGCATTAGGAAGCGATGTGGTGGAGGCTGACTCCAAACACAGTTTCAAGTGTAGATACGATAAGAGCCCAATAGGCTCAGGAAACCGTACACCTGTTATAAGATTGACGTTTGAGAGGCGGGACCAAAGAGCCAGAGCTCAACCCCCGCAAGCACAACTAGGGGAGTATACACCACCGCAACATGCCACAGGTAAAGAGCAACTCGCTCCGGCAAAGGCAGAGAACGGAGCAGATAGACCCCAGACAGGGCCCACTGAGACACGACAGAACCCAGCAGGCCCAGGAACCCGCCTACCAGGCGACCGACGGCGGAGAAACCCCGCTCAAAACCGGCTGGATGGGGAACCGGGAGCTCATGTACACCCCAAGCCCGGCCCGAGGCCAGGCTAGACCGGCCAAAGGGAGGCCCACCAGGAAGACGCATGGGGCGGCCTGCAGGCCCACAGACTCCCCACAACCAGGATGGGCCATAACTAAGTCGAAGGCAAGCTAGTGTGCCCCGAAAGTCCACAGACCGTACCATAGGGGCATAACTTGCAATCCCCTCACAGAGTTCAGTGGCATACCGATAATAGGTTAAGTAACAATTGTAATTACGAAACCATAAGATGCTTATTGTAACCTACTAAGTAGGTCAGGTAAGGTCGGTGTTTTCCACGAAGTTTTTTAAGGGAAACCATTATGTTTAGTATGGCACCTATGCACGGAACGAAGAAGTCAATATTGACGTAATAAAGATGCGGTGACGGGTTGGTGCAAGAGAGAACCGGATCAGCACCTCCAAGGATACCCGATCAACCAGGCTGTGACTCATACGTCGGGCAGCAAGCAGCCATGTCCAACAGCCAGCATGACCAGTCCAGGAGGCCTGGTCGATGACCGGGCCGCGGGGACGCTAAGCCCCGGAAGCACCTCAAGTTAACCTCAAGATAAGGTACCAGCGAGAAGGCGTATGCTCGCAAGGAGGTCGTGTAACAACTGCAGACCTCTGATGGATATACAGTGTTCCCCGAGTGTGCCTATGGCACCACTGCACTCCACTGGTACTATCCCGCAAGTTCTACCAGATAGGCGGGACCCAAAAGCCAGAGCGCATAAACCTTGCAAGCACAGCCAGAAGCCCTACCAGGCGAGTACAGAACCAACACCACAAACCCCCACACCACATAACACTAACAAAGGTGGGACCCCTGAATGACCCTAGCATGGGATGGACATGCACAAGAGTGGGACAGGAAGGGGTGAAAAAAGGGGACCGACACTGGTGTGCGAACGGTCTCAGTCGTACAAAAAGAGACCTAAAGAAAGACAGGCATATAACACCACATCCAGCGCCCTGCCAAAAGACGCCAGACCGCAGAAACTCACCTGGCAAACGGTGGCTCGAAGTGACACGACTCAACCGAGCCCAGAAGAACCTGGGAGCACCGCCAGGTGAAGAAGCCAGAGCCGGACCTGCAGGAGAGCAAGGAAGAGGCGAAGAAGGCGGCCCACACCCATGACACAGGGGAAACCTCGGCGGCCTCCCCACAACTGGAACCCAGGACACCCCCGGAGCGAAAAGGGGCACATACCGCGGCAAGGGAGAAGAGCGAAAGGCGAAGCACTGGAGCAAAAAGACGACGAACACCGGCACTACACACCGCCCAGACCAAAACAAACTCCGCGGCGCACGCGCATGACATGCCGGCCGAAAACGCGCAACCTACCCTGCGGGAAGGCGGCAACCAAGACTACTGCACAAGAAAAGTAGCCAAAAGAGTGAGCAGGAACAAGAAAACCGGCCAAAGAAGCGAAGACAGAGCCCAAAAAGGCACGCAACGGGCCACAAGTAGCCACCAACAGGGCCACAAGTAGCCCAACAGGGCCACAAGTAGCCCAACAGGGCCACAAGTAGCCCAACAGGGCCACAAGTAGCCCAACAGGGCCACAAGTAGCCCAACAGGCCCAGAAAGAGCCCAAACCGGGCCAAAAGTAGCCCAACAGGGCTACAAGGAGCACAACAGGACCACAAGGAGCCCAACAGGGCTACAAGTAGCCCAAACTCGCCAACAAGGACGAGGAGCCGACAGACGTTCCAATAACGCGGGAAGGAGGAAAAACCTTCCCGAACCCTCGAGAACACGGAAGCCAAAACCAGTCCCGAAGGCACACAAAGGCGCATGCGCACCCGAGACCAGTAGTCATGTAGAACCCCCAAAACGGGGAAACATGACGAAAACACCGTCCCCCAAAAAAAGGGGTGGGGGGAAACATCCACCCACAGGACGGAACCAACCGACTCAAAGGCCAAGGAACCGAGCCCGGGGAGGGGCCGACGCCCAACAGCACGTACGGCGAGTGGAGAGGAAAACCCCACTCCGCGTAACCACAAGCCCCGCCGAGAGGGGGATAAAAACCCCCACGGGGTCCTATGGGGCCAAGGCCCCCCAAGTCAGCCCCTCCGCAGCCCCGGGAACCCACACAACAGGCCCCGGGGCCGAGCCGTCCCCCTAAAGCCCCGGCCGTACCAGAAAACCGGGACAGCCGTGAAAACACTAAGGAAGGGAGCCCACTGGCAGACTCTTACAACACGGCTGGAGGAACAGGCTCGAATGCCCCCGTCACTACCCCGGAAGGGGATTTCCCCGAGACTGCCCGAGTCTCAACACCACCAAACCCCGCCCTGAACCTACAGACGGTAAGGAACCGGATGCAGGCAGGAAGGGGAATCCAGGGGAAAAACAAGAACCAAAACGGGGCAGCCCCGGGGCTCCCGGGGAGTTACCACGAGAGCGTTGCCACCACCAAGGCTCAAGTGCAACGCCTCTGCTGCCCGCACCAGCTGAGCACAACTGGGTAACCGAGCCATAACGAGCAACAAACTCGCAGGGCTCCGGGTCGAAGGTGTCACCGACCCCACAGGCAGCAGACGGAGGCAAAACAGAGAGTCACCCAGAGACAAGGGGTGAGCAACCCTCAAACTCGCTGGAAGCGAGGGGGGGGCTCTGGGGTCACATCCATCGGACCCACGCGCCCCCAGGGGTTTCCCAGGGTCCCGAGCGTTTACTATAAGAGGACTCGCGCTCAGGTAATCCCAGGCAGGGTACTGCTAACCGGCACCCAAAACTACCAAACAACTTTCTAAGAGCTGAACCCCCGGGACGTGTACACTCACGGGGACCTAGCAGGGGGTACCACCAGAAAACTCAGAACACAAGGGACACCAGGGGCAAGAACGAAGGCAGACCCCCCCACCAGGTAGATAAACAAAAAGAAAAAGAAAACCCCGCAAGAGGACAGCGTACCCAAGCGGAACAGAGCCGGCCGCTATGATTGGGAAAAGACAAGCTGCACAGTACCCTGCGCCCCACCAGTGCAAAAACTGCCCCTTACTCTAAGGCGAACAAGGGAGACAGAACACCCGAGCACACAAAGAGCGGCCGAAAACCAAGCAGTAAACGGCCTAGCAGGGGCAGACCCCAAGGAACTTGTGGAAGGTGGCCCCAAGTCCCAAGGGCAGTACTTACAGGGCACCTAGGGAAGGGAACCCTAGGCGCATGCAGCCCGAGTACTGGAGAATCACTCCCGGCTCGCGCACCACCTAGAAAACAGACACCACACTCTAGGTGCAGTGCTGAAACAACCACTGGAGCCGGAGCACATAACCGGTGCCTATAGCATCAGCCGAAGAACTGATGGGTGGATAGCCGGCGTGGGAGGTCTGGGGCTCCACCTTCCCCCTCCCGGGGAGGGGGGAGCTGCGCAGACAGCGGCGCGGTGACGTGTGACGTCACACTAGTTTGCTTGTTTTTCTGTTTGGGAGTTCTATCCACTAGTTCGGATTTTGGTAGCAATTTTAACCAGAATAGGGGTTTGTTTTGGGGCGCTTACCTTTCTGGGTGCCTGTCCCGGTCGATGGCAGACATAGAATGCTTCCAACCACACGGGGGCTTCTATAGGCCATTGCTCCCCGTGCCTCTCTGAGGGGGCCCGGTTCTGGCCGTGGTCTCCGGTAGGCCTAAGAACTCCATACACATGACTGATGCCAAAGTCTGAAATTAGCATATCAGCCTGGGATAGCTCCGGGGAGCCGACGGGGCTCCCCCCAGAAAA
>WNGS01075354.1:0-12961 GCA_020271785.1 Procambarus virginalis | reverse complement strand
TCCTATAGAGTCAAACTCAATATTTTGGGGCCATTCACGGAAACTCATAAAAGATTACTTGGATGGTGAAATCTGGATTCCAAATTATAATTTATATAGATGTGATAGAAAAACTAGGTCAAATGGAGGAGTAGGTCTGTATATTAAAGAGGACCTGGTATGCACAGAACTACTAAACTCAACTAATGAGGTGGTAGAGGTACTTGGAATTAAGGTAGAGAAACTAAACCTAATTATTATTCTAATATATAAACCGCCAGATACAACGGTTGAGGAATTCACAGAGCAGATGCACAAAATAGAGAACATACTTGATAACCTAGCAAACCAGCTCCAGATATTATCTTCCTTGGAGATTTCAATTTACCGAATCTAAGATGGAGAATGGCAAACACAAATATCATAGCAGGGAATGACCCGGGAAATAACCAACCACAGGTCAGAGAACTTTTGAGATTCTGTGACAAATTCTCGCTCAATCAACAGATTACAGAACCAACTAGGAACGAAAACACACTAGACTTGATATTCACAAACAATGATGAACTAATCAGAGACATCACAATCTCAGATACTTCATACTCAGACCATAAGCTCATTGAAGTGCGAACTAGCATAAATAACGGTACTAGGTCTAAGAGACCCAACAAGCGAGAAGGAATATTCAATCAATTCAATTTCAACAATAAGAGGATCGACTGGGAAAAATAAATGTAGACCTTGCAACCATTCAATGGGAGACGGTCTTAAGCGACAAAACTCCCACACAGGGAATAGCTCAACTGACAGCTGAAGCTTACAAGGTCTGCTTGAAGCACGTGCCTATGAGGAGGGGCAGAAAGAGGACCACTCTAGAAAGAGAACGCAGACGACTGTACAGGAGAAGGAAAAAAATAACGGAAATGCTTCGGCAGACACAACTATCACAAGCAAGGAAAATAAGCCTAAGCAGGGAGATCGAAGAAATAGAACAAACGTTGAAGCGATCATATGAGTCTGAGGAAATGGAATTGGAACAGAAAGCTATACAAAGATAAGGAAAAATCCTAAATATTTTTTCACATACGCAAAATCAAAATCCAAAACCTCGACCAGTATTGGACCGTTAATTACAAATGAAGGTACGTACACAGAGGACAACAAAGAGATTAGTGAAATTCTAAGAAGCCAGTATGAGGCTATGTTTAGCACACCAATAAACAACATGAAAGTTGATGACCCAGACAGCTTCTTTATGAATGACATTCAAGCTGCAGATAATATAACGGATATTACCACAAACTCGGAAGACTTTGAAAGAGAAATTGACAATATGCCTATGCACTCAGCCCCTGGGCCTGACTCATGGAATTCAATATTCATAAAGAAATGTAAAGTACCAGTAGCGAGAGCACTCAGCGTAATATGGAGAAAGAGCCTGGATACAGGGGAGATACCAGCAGCACTTAAATCTGCAGATATAGCTCCGTTGCACAAGGGGGGGAGTAAAGCCTTGGCAAAAAATTATAGGCCAGTTGCACTAACATCACACATAATAAAAGTGTTTGAAAGAGTGATTAGGAATCAAATTTCTAGTTTTATGGAAAACAATGAATTGCACAATCCAGGACAACATGGATTTAGAGCGGGAAGATCCTGTCTGTCACAGTTACTCAACCACTATGACAAAATCACAGAAGCCCTAGAAGAAAAGCAAAATGCTGATGTTGTATACACAGACTTTGCAAAGGCGTTCGACAAATGTGACCATGGGGTGATAGCTCACAAAATGAGGTCAATGGGAATAACTGGAAAAGTAGGACGCTGGATACTCAATTTCCTGTCGAACAGAACACAAAGAGTAACAGTCAATCAGATAAAATCGAGTCCAAGCGATGTTAAAAGCTCTGTACCTCAAGGTACAGTCCTTGCACCACTACTGTTCCTTATTCTCATATCTGATATAGACAAAAATACACGTCACAGCTTCGTGTCGTCCTTTGCAGATGACACAAAAATCAGCATGAAAATTACCTCTGCTGAAGACATTGAAAAACTACAAGCAGATGTCAACAAAGTTTTCGATTGGGCAGCAGAAAATAACATGATGTTTAACAGTGATAAATTTCAGGTACTCAGGTACGGCAAAAATGGGGATCTGAAACATAATACAGGGTACAAAACACAATCAAATCTTCCCATAGTAGAAAAACAGCAAGTCAAGGATTTGGAAATAATGATGTCAGACGATCTAACGTTTAGGGAGCATAACCAAGCAAATATTGCGTCAGCCAGAAAAATGATCGGATGGATTACGAGAACTTTCAAATCCAGGGATTCCATCACAATGGTTGTACTCTTCAAGTCACTTGTGTTGTCCCGTCTCGAGTACTGCTCAGTACTCACTTCCCCCTTCAGAGCAGGAGAGATTGCTGAAATAGAGGGAATACAGAGAACATATACGGCACGCATAGACGAGATAAAGCACCTAAATTATTGGGATCGTCGCAAAGCTCTCCAAATGTACTCTCTAGAAAGGAGATGAGAGAGATACCAAATAATATACACATGGAAAATACTGGAGGGACAGGTCCCAAATCTGCACAGTAAAATAACAACGTACTGGAGTGAACGATATGGAAGAAAGTGCAAGATTGAACCAGTGAAGAGCAGAGGTGCCATAGGCACAATCAGAGAGCACTGTATAAACATCAGAGGTCCGCGGTTGTTCAACATCCTCCCAGCGACTATAAGAAATATTGCCGGAACAACCGTGGACATCTTCAAGAGAAAACTGGACTGTTTTCTAAGAGAAGTTCCGGACCAGCCGGGCTGTGGTGGGTATGTGGGCCTGCGGGTCGCTCCAAGCAACAGCCTGGTGGACCAAGCTCTCACAAGTCGAGCCTGGCCTCGGGCCGGGCTTGGGGAGTAGAAGAACTCCCAGAACCCCATCAACCAGGTATCAACCAGGTACTCGGCCTCTTGCTACATAGCCGAGCTGGCGTTGTGAACACCTCCACGGTTGCAGCATATGGGAACTATTTTCTCACCCAGATTATGTTTGTTTCTACACACATTAGAGAGGTGAGACTTTCCGCAGAAACGATATCGTGGATCATGTTGACAGCTTCAGGATTTGTGCCCCCATCTGCAGCATTTCAGGCATATTATGGGTTCTTCTGCACACTTTGCTACATGCCTGTAGCCAGCCCCGGTGATGAACACTCTCTCGGGAACTTCACCTCTCACTAGAGCCACCACCTGATTCCTAGCTTCACCTTTAATAAGGTGACGCTTGGCCCACACAAATCGTTGATCGTCGAGGATGAATTGTGAGTCTAGAATCTGAGGGTATTTGTAGATAATTACCTTCGTCAGCTTCTCTTTCCCCTCCGGTATTTCCATAACAATTCCTTCATATCCTTGCTGGGTAAGATACTCCACTGCCTCCATAGAACCTACCGTTAAGTAAGGTCTGTTCACACCTTCCTTCAGCAGGGGCTCGAACTTGCGGTGTTCTCTTCCAAGTTCGACTGTCCACAGCAGCTTCTGATGATAGGCCAGTGTGCATGAGGGCGGGAAGAGAAGCCTCTACCTTAGCTGACCGTCACCTTCCTGACATCGTTCTGCCCCTTCGTCGACACTGGTTTGATCAGTCTCAGCGTCGTTCCTCATTCTCTTGTCGTTTCCATTAGGTACACTGTCACTGTCAACACTACGCCCCCACATCCTGTCTTCTCCGTTTCGTCTGTCCCATGGTTAGAACTTCTTGAAAATTACTCTCCTATACTGACTGGCTGCTTTCTGAGTCTGTGTCCATGTGAATATTGCCGTGGGGGAGTAGCCAGTTCTTCTGCTAACCGAATCTCCATCTCAGTACCCAGTGTTATAAAAATTGTGGGGTTTGCTATGGGGAAACTGGTACTATTAAGGGGTAAGGGTAAGTAGAATAGAGGTATCAAGATATGGGAAAATCAAAAGGCCCGGCCCCCAAAATAAAATATCCACAGTAATAAATGCTTGCTACTAAACCCGGTTAGTCTAGGAATAGATTATTGTACTCCCACACAGGAACAAGGGATACTCTGTTCAAACTTACTTATTTATTAACCCCTTAACACCCCCCATACACAATCACACCAATAACAATTTAATACTAACTTTACCACACAATCTTACGTTAAAAGCCCTGGTCCACATAAGCAGGATACAAGGTTTACACTGGAAACAAGCTAGGGTAAAGCTCTACTATAACACACTGGAGTCAGCTTAGGGTAGGGGACCACGTGGTTACACTGGAACCCCCGTTAGCATAGCAGGTAATATAAAAACTTAAATAACACTTACTACACCCCAGGTATACTACTCTACACATATAACGATAGGTATGCCAGACATATACAAAAATGAGTAATGGAGTACTTAACCAACTAAGTCACAGAAATAAAGAATTAAGAGGAAGGAGGAGAGCGCGTCCGAACAGCACAGGCAGTCCACAGAGAAGCACGTCTCGGTCTCGAGCCCTGCAGCATGCGTGTGTGTGTGGTGCCGGGAAGAGCCCAATTGATCATACAGCTATACACATTAAAACATCTTCCCCTTATGCCTCATATTGCTACTTTCCTCATTCTACGGGTAGTTAAACTTATAACAATGTTACTTAATCCACAACAAGTTTAAGAGTCTAAATGCTTTGTGAGTAACACGAATAGTCGTACTTCTGGCAGGGATGATTACAAACAGCTACAGCTCTCTATGCGTGCCCTGCCATATTGTCGTTAATAAGCTCAATTTTGACCTCTGGTTTCCATCTAAAGAACCCAGAGTCGTAACACTCCTCCCCCCTTCAGAGAAAAAAAAATGTGACTACTAGAATAGTAGTCATATTTTTTTGTAAGAGTATACAGAATAAAATGGACATCCATGACATAATAGAAAATCAACCAAACAACAATTTCTCTGTCAAAAAAAATTACAAGGGAATTCTCTGAAAGAAAAACCATACACCAAACAAACAAAAAAAAAAAACAAAAGGAAGTAAATAAATTGGACACGGGATATTTAATGTCACAGGAGAACCTAAAAAAAAATAACTAAAGCATGACATTTGGTATGGCTTCCTGCGGCTCAGATGAATGTTACTCAGGCAAGCGGGACAGAGCGTCGGCTATCACGTTGAGCCGGCCCGGTAGGTGGATAATAGATAGATTAAAGTCCTGTAGGTACAATGCCCACCTGAGGATGCGCTTATTTTTCTGCTTCATCTGATTCATGAAAACTAATGGGTTATGGTCCGTGTACACTTCCACTATATTACCTGTGAGGTACACTTCGAACTTTTTGCAAGTTAGCACAAGCGCCAACGCCTCTTTTTCTATCACCGAATAATTGCGCTGCGCCTTGTCAAATTTCACAGAGTAATAATATACTGGGTGTTCCACTTTATCATCCCCAGTTTGCAACAACACTGCACCAGCACCCGAGTCAGACGCGTCAACTTGAATTTTAAACGGACGGTCGAACCTTGGACTAGCAAGCACTGGGGCGGAAGCTAAGATCAATTTCAAGTTTTTAAATGCCTCTGCACAGTCCGATGACCACTTAAATTTAACGGCCTTCCGCAACAAATCTGTGAGAGGAGTGGCCACACTGGAAAAGTTCTGACAAAAGCGTCGGTAGTACGCACACATACCGATAAATCGTTGAATGTCCTTTTTAGACCTGAGCACTGGATAGTCCAGAATAGCACTAATTTTGTCTTGTCGAGGTAACACTTTTCCTTGGCCCACTTCATAACCGAGGTACGTCACTGTGCCTTGGCCAAAATGACACTTTTTAGCATTTAAGGTTAGATTTGCATGTTTCAACACTGTGAACAACTGGCGTAACCTAGCTATGTGGTCAGCCCAATTAATATCAAAGAGCACAATATCATCTAAATACGCCCGACAATTTGGCACATTAGCGAGCAAAGAGTTCATTAGCCTCTGGAACGTGGCAGGGGCATTACGCAAGCCGAATGGTAACACTTGATACTCAAACACACCCTCGGGGGTCACAAACGCCGTTAGTTGTTTAGCACGTTCAGTGAGAGGGATTTGATAGTACCCTCTCGATAGATCGAATTTAGATACATACGTGGCGTTCCCGATTTCGTCGATACAGTCCTCGAGACGTGGCAACGGATAGGCGTCCACTATGGTCACCTTGTTGAGCTGCCGATAATCGGTGCATAATCGCCAGGAGCCATCTGGTTTGGGGACCAAAAGGCAGGGCGAGCACCAAGAGCCCTGGCTCGGCCTGATGAGGCCGTGCTGGAGCAAGAAGTCGACCTCCTTACGGACGATGGCCTTCTTTTCCGGACTCATCCGATAGGGTTGAAGGCGAATGGGGGTGTAGTCCGTCAACTCGACATCATGGTAAATGGCATCAGTCTGGGTCGGGACCTCCCCGAACAGACTGGAGAATTCGTCAAGCAACGACTGCACCTCGTCACGTTGGGACATCTGCAAATGGGACAGTCCCTCCTCCACAGCATTCACAGAACTAGAATTATTGAGAATGAGATTAGTTGGGTCCCCAGAACAATCATCCCCTCCCTCACTGGAAATGGAAACATTGGTTAGTGCAATGGGCCTGGGGCCCTGGAACTTCTTCAGCCGATTCACGTGTACGAGCATTACCTGTTTACGCTTATCAGAGTGTCTCACTTTGTACGTGAGGTCCCCAGTCTTCTCTGTCACAATGTAGGGGCCCTCGTACTTGTGGGACATAGTGCTCCCCAGTCGAGGCTTTAGTACCAGGACAGGGTCACCGGGCTGAAATACCCGCAACTTAGCCTTGGCATCGTTCCGTTCTTTCATATTCTCTTGGGCCTTCCCAAGATACTTTAGTGCCGCAGCCTTGCAGTCCTTGAGTCTCTGGTGGTGTTGCGCAAAGAAAGCCGAACCTTCGGTTAACGTTACGTTCCCTAACAGATTCTCCTGTAACATTTGCAAGGGTCCACGAACTTTATGGCCAAAGACTAACTCAAAAGGAGAACAACCCAGTGAACTTTGCAACCCCTCCCTAGCAGCAAACAAAACATACGGCAAGTTCTCGTCCCAGAAGGTATGGGAACTCTCGCACGATGTCTTCAACATCTGCTTCAGAGTTAGATGGAACCTTTCAATGACCCCCTGACTCTGTGGATGGTATGGGCTGGAAACCTTATGAGTTATTCCATGGTCCTTACAAAATTGTTCAAAATATCAGACTTAAAGTTAGTACCATTGTCAGTCTGTACAACCCGAGGCAGTCCAAAAGTGGAAAAAAATTGCAACATACGAGCAACAACAGTCTTTGCTCGGATGTTCCTTACAGCAAAAGCCTCTGGGTAACGAGTCGTGATACACATCATCGTAATTAGGTAAATATTACCAGACTTAGTTCTAGGTAATGGACCAACACAGTCCATTACCACATGAGAAAATGGTTCCTCCGGCACGACAATAGGCTTAAGAGGAGCTTTAGGTGGAGTCTGGTTTGGTTTCCCAACAAGTTGACAAGCAATACATGCATTACAAAATTTTGCCACATCGCTTTTCAGCTTGGGCCAGAAAAATACTTGCAGATTTTGTGATAGGTAATATTAATGCCTTGATGTCCCCCCATAGGATCATCATGGGCAGCTGACAAAACTCTTTCTCTACATCACCTTTTTCTATACATCTGACTTTTACTCGGAAGTAGGTCATTCTTCGTCCCCTTTTGTCGCTATATGGTAATCCTCTTTTGTGCATAGATTCTGCTAAACTTATGGGGTTATTCTTTAACTCATTTGTCTTGGTCTCCCCATACCATGGGTGGTAGTGGACCCCATACCTATCCTGTGGATGGTAGTGGACCCCATACCAATCATGTGGGTGGTAGTGGACCCCATACCTATCCTGTGGATGGTAGTGGACCCCATACCTATCCTGTGGATGGTAGTGACCCCATACCAATCATGTGGGTGGTAGTGGACCCCATACCTATCCTGTGGATGGTAGTGGATCCCATACCAATCATGTGGGTGGTAGTGGACCCCATACCTATCCTGTGGATGGTAGTGGACCCCATACCCATCCTGTGGGTGGTGGTGGACTACATACCCATCCTGTGGGTGGTAGTGGACCCTATACCCATCCTGTGGGTGGTGGTGGACTACATACCCATCCTGTGGGTGGTGGTGGACTACATACCCATCCTGTGGGTGGTAGTGGACCCCATACCCATCCTGTGGGTGGTGGTGGTGGACCCCATACCCATCTTGTGGGTGGTAGTGGACCCCATACCCATCCTGTGGGTGGTAGTGGACCCCATACCCATCCTGTGGGTGGTGGTGGACCCCATACCCATCCTGTGGGTTGTGGTGGACCCCATACCCATCCTGTGGGTGGTGGTGGACCCCATACCCATCCTGTGGGTGGTAGTGGACCCCATACCCATACTGTGGGTGGTGGTGGACCCCATACCCATACTGTGGGTGGTGGTGGACCCCATACCCATCCTGTGGGTGGTGGTGGACCCCATACCCATCCTGTGGGTGGTAGTGGACCCCATACCCATCCTGTGGGTGGTGGTGGTGGACCCCATACCCATCCTGTGGGTGGTAGTGGACCCCATACCCATCCTGTGGGTGGTAGTGGACCCCATACCCATCCTGTGGGTGGTAGTGGACCCCATACCCATCCTGTGGGTGGTGGACCCCATACCCATCCTGTGGGTGGTGGACCCATATCCATCCTGTGGGTGGTGGACCCCATACCCATCCTGTGGGTGGTGGACCCCATACCCATCCTGTGGGTGGTGGTGGAGCCTATACCCATCCTGTGGGTGGTGGTGGACCCCATACCCATCCTGTGGGTGGTGGTGGACCCCATACCCATCCTGTGGGTGGTGGTGGACCCCATACCCATCCTGTGGGTGGTGGACCCCATACCCATCCTGTGGGTGGTGGACCCCATACCCATCCTGTGGGTGGTGGACCCCATACCCATCCTGTGGGTGGTGGTGGAGCCTATACCCATCCTGTGGGTGGTGGTGGACCCCATACCCATCCTGTGGGTGGTGGTGGACCCCATACCCATCCTGTGGGTGGTGGTGGGCCAAAACCCATCCTGCAAGTGGTATGGACCTCTTACCCACCTCGTAAGTGGTAGTGGACCCTATACCCATCCTACATCGTCGTCGTCCGTAAATGAACAACAAAAACATACCCATTCTTCAGTGATAGTATGACACCATTCCATCCTGTTTCCAGTAGTTTCCCCTATAGACATGCCAATGAATGGTCGTTTTCTGTGGACGTTATTACAATACATTCTTTATAGATTTTTGAAGCAGAAACTAGTGTATTCATCTAGTTGTGCTGCGGGGTTGAGCTCTGGCTCCTTGGTCCCGCCTCTCTGGTCAATCAACAGGTGTACAGGTTCCTGAGCCTATTGGGCTCTATAATATCTACATTATAAACTGTGTATGGAGTCTGTGGTGTCTGTGTATAGCTGAGATAGTCTTGGTAGTAAGGTTGATGTAAAGTCATTCCTGGTTACTGACTTTAATACTTAAACTGATTACATGATAGAGTAGCTCCCAAGCTTGGCAGGCGTCCTGTGCGCTGTTTACCTTCTCCCCTGGCGTCCAGCCGCCGCACATAGAAAACGGATGGTACCATTTTCTGTGAACATGACATCCCTCCTTTTCTTTAAAAAGAATGAATACAGGATGTCTACCATGCTTGTAGCACAAAGCAAAGTTATTGACACAAAGTAAGTTATTAACATATCAAGAGATATTGCATACATTTAACATTAATTAAACACACAAAGAATTTAAAACAACTTTACCACAAAGGATTTCAATGTTAAAAATACATATGCAATGTTAAACAAACATGAAAGAAACTGTAATACAAAGTTACAAAATATTGAATGAGAGATCTGCATTATTCAAACAATATTAAATTTAGTTCAGCATAACAAGTAAATACTTTGCATTACATAGGAACACAATTAATCATCATATCGTGTAGGGCGTTTAACATGACGTTTTGGACGAGAGTCCTTAAGTACAAGAATATCCCTCGATGAATTGTTTATCGAGTTATAACTCATTTTTTCTTTTTCTTTTGCACGACTTTGCACTTCATCATTTTCTACACTATTGGAATCACTT
Source organism: Procambarus virginalis (assembly GCA_020271785.1). Taxonomy (NCBI): domain Eukaryota; kingdom Metazoa; phylum Arthropoda; class Malacostraca; order Decapoda; family Cambaridae; genus Procambarus; species Procambarus virginalis. The sequence continues at coordinate 2,788 of WNGS01075354.1, read as the reverse complement.
TGAAATAAGCCATATTACGTGTTATACTATGATCTCTATTACTCGCTGTTACCATAGTTCCTTTTACACTAATCACTTTATATGGTTTTGTATCATACGGCATATCTAGCTTTCCCTCTTTTTTCTTTTTAACGAGAACAGTATCTCCAACCTTTATGAATTGTTCCTTTGCACGTTGATCATGAGCAATTTTCATTTTGCCCTTGGCTAGTGCATCCTTCTGAGCGAGACGTTTATCCGTTACCTTGGCTGGCATGACAGGTAGTGCGATTCTCATAGGACGTCCAAATAAAAGTTCGCCAGGCGACTTGCCCAGTGTTCCATGCGGTGTTGCACGGTAGTTCCTGAGAAAAGCATACATAGCTTGTTTCCAGGATCGTCCTTCGGCATGAGCACAGCGTACCGCTTTCATGAGAGGTTGCATGAATCTCTCTACTTCTCCATTTGCTTGAGGATGTAGTGGCATCACACGGCGGTGTTTGAATCCAATATGCTCAGCAAAGTTGACAAAGTCTTGTCCATTAAATGGCGGTCCATTGTCCGTCTTGACAACTTCAGGAATGCCAAAGTTTGAAAAGATCTTGTCGAGTTTCGGGATGACAGCCTTTGCAGATGTGGAAGTGATGATTTCTACTTCTGGATAACGTGAGTGATCATCAATGACTACCATCAAGTACTCTCCAGTTGGTAGCGGTCCACAGAAGTCCATCGATACTTCCATCCATGGTGCAGCAGGTAGTGGTGAAGGTTGTAGAGGTGTTGGTCTTGAAGTATCCACTGCAGCTTGGCAAGGGACACAGGCATCATGCATGTCCTTAGCTTGACGATCAATGCCAGGAAACCACACCTTTTCTCGTAGCAGCTGTTTGGTCCTTACAAGACCTTGGTGTCCTTGATGTGCAAGCTTCAGAGCACGTTGCTGGAGAACAGCTGGAATGACGATACGAGTACCTCGCAGCACGGTGTCGCGTTGTTGCGTAACACTTAATTCTGTCTGGATGCGTTCAAGTGCTTTGAATGCATCTTGGTCAACTCCTGAGGGTGGGATGCGTGGAAACTTTTCTTAGTCAATGCATCCACTGTTGCTTGCAGAGTTGGGTCCTCTAGGGTTGCAGTACGGATTTCATCAAGAGTGAGAGCCTTAGGGACTGCATCACAGGTTACAGAGTGTACATATTCCTCGGCAACTTGCTGATGCTTGGTGATGGTGAAACTGTTGGCAGGATGTCGACTGATGTAATCAGCGGGATTGCCTGCACCTGGCTTGTATTTCACCGTAAAGTTGTATGGTTGCAGACGAAGAGCCCATCTCTCAATGCGAGCTGGTGGTTTGGACTTTGGATTATTGAAGATGGTCTCCAACGGTTTGTGGTCAGTGACTATCGTGGTAAAGGGTGCACCAAGCAGATACACATTGAAGTGTTCACAGCCCCATACAAGAGCAAGAGCTTCCTTCTCTGTCTGACTGTATCGTTGCTCAACATCTGTGAGAGAACGGCTGGCGTAGGCAATTACTACTCTTGAATCTGGTTGACCAGGTTTGTGTTGGGCTAACACAGCACCTAAACCAACAGGACTAGCATCCACCGTTAACTCAGTGTCCATTGATGGATCAAAGTATGCAGCAGTCGCATTTCTACTAGTGCATCTTTCACAGCATCAAATGCATTTTGCTCGACATCGCTCCAGTACCATGATGCATTTTCTTCAGGAGCTCACGTAGAGGCTTCGTAATGGTAGCAAAATCTGGAATGAAGCGAGAACAGTAGTTTGCCATTCCCAGAAAACTATGTACTTCAGTGGATGTTGAAGGAGGTGCAGCATTCTTGATATCTGCAACTTTCTTAGGATCTGGAGACAGACCTTTGTCACTAAGTACATGTCCAAAGAATTCAATTTTATGTTGATTGAACTCACACTTTGCTCGGCTTAGCGTCAAATTCTTTTCTCGTAAGCGTTGCAATGTTGCACGAAGAGCTTTGTCGTGTTCAGCTTGGGTACGGCCATAAACAATGATGTCATCAGACATGTTGTCAGCATTAGGTATATCTTGCAATACCTGGCTGATGATGTGCTGGAATACTTCAGCAGCACTGTTAATACCAAAACTCAGGCGCTTGTACCTATACAGACCTCGATGTGTCGTAAACGTTGTGATGAATCGACTCTCATCATCAAGTTCAAGCTGATGATAGCCCTTGTTTAAATCTAACTTGCTGAATACAGTTGCACCATTCAAGCGGTAAATCATATCATCTACAGTGGGTGTAGGATGGCGTTCACGCATTATTGCCTTGTTGGGAACACGCATGTCTACACAAATGCGTATCTCATCTGGATTCTTCGGCTTTGGTGGAGTGACAATTGGGCTTACCCATGGTGTTGGGCCTGTTACCGGTTCAATGATATCTAGTTCTATCAGCCTATCCAGTTCGGCATCGACTTTCTTGCGAGTATGGAATGGTTGTCGGCGATGTGGTTGGGCAACTGGAATTACATCTGGGTTGATATGCAGATGTACCTTGCTATCAGTATAACAACCTATGGATTTAAACCGATCAGAAAATTCAGCAACAATAGCATCAACATTGTTTGCAGATTCCACTGCTACAGCATTAGAAAGCTGAAGTAGCCCCAATTTGGTTGAAGTCTTGTAACTGAGTAAAGACTCCTTTGCATTCCTAACAACATGGAATGTAGTAATGAGCATTGCATTCTTTGACTTAATCTCTGCAGTGAAAGTTCCAATCACTGGTAAGGCTACTTTGAAGCATAGGCAGTGGCTTTG
>WNGS01075353.1:10000-18359 GCA_020271785.1 Procambarus virginalis | reverse complement strand
TTACACCACTTGACCATCACGACCGGACAAAATGAGGTGATAGCCGAAGCTATTTGAACCACCTCACCGCCGGCAACGGATGGTTATATTGGCATAGCATTTTACCAAATCACCTCATTCTTTGGGCACACGTGAGAAACACAAATGCAAACAAGCCTGAATGGTCCCAGGACTATATGCGAATGAAAACTCACACCCCAGAAGTGACTCGAACCCATACTCCCAGGAGCAACGCAACTGGTATACAAGACGCTTAAACACTTGACCATCACGACCGGACATAAATGAGTGATAGCCGAAGCTATTTGAACACCTCACCGACGGCACTCGGATGGTTATCTTGGGCTAGCATTTTAACAAATCACCTCATGCTTTGGGCACACGTGAGGACACAAATTGCGAACAAGCCTGAATGGTCCCAGGACTATATGCGAATGAAAACTCACACCCCAGAAGTGACTCGAACCCATACTCCCAGGAGCAACGCAACTGGTATGTACAAGACGCCTTAAACCACTTGACATCACGACCGGACAAAAGGAAGTGATAGCCGAAGCTATTTGAACCACCTCACCGCGGCACTGGATGGTTATCTGGGCATAGCATTTTACCAAATCACCTCATTCTTTGGGGCACACGTGAGGAACACAAATGCGAACAAGCCTGAATGGTCCCCAGGACATATGCGAAAAAACTCACACCCCAGAAGTGACTCGAACCCATACTCCCAGGAGCAACGCAAATGGTATGTACAAGACGCCTTAAACCACTTGACCATCACGACCGGACAAAGGAGGTGATAGCCGAAGCTATTTGAAACACCCCACCGCCGGCACTGGATGGTTATCTTGGGCATAGCATTTTACCAAATCACCTCATTCTTTGGGGCACACGTGAGGAACACAAATGCGAACAAGCCTGAATGGTCCCCAGGACTATATGCGAATGAAAACTCACACCCCAGAAGTGACTCGAACCCATACTCCCAGGAGCAACGCAACTGGTATGTACAAGACGCCTTAACCACTTGACCATCACGACCGGACAAAATGAAGTGATAGCCGAAGTATTTGAACCACCTCACCGCCGGCACCGGATGGTTATCTTGGGCATAGCATTTACCAATCACCTCATTCTTTGGGGCACACGTGAGGAACACAAATGCGAACAAGCCTGAATGGTCCCCAGGACTATATGCGAATGAAAAATCACACACCCAGAAGTGACTCGAACCCATACCCCAGGAGCAACGCAACTGGTATGTACAGGACGCCTTAAACCACTTGACCATCACGACCGGACAAAATGAGGTGATAGCCGAAAGCTATTGAACCACCTCCGCCGGCACTCGGATGGTTATCTTGGGCATAGCATTTACCAAATCACCTCATTCTTTGGGGCACACGTGAGGAACACAAATGCGAACAAGCCTGAATGGTCCCCAGGACTATATGCGAATGAAAACTCACACCCCAGAAGTGACTCGAACCCATACTCCCAGGAGCAACGCAACTGGTATGTACAAGACGCCTTAAACCACTTGACCATCACGACCGGACAAAATGAGGTGATAGCCGAAGCTATTTGAACCACCTCACCGCCGGCACTCGGATGGTTATCTTGGGCATAGCATTTTACCAAATCACCTCATTCTTTGGGGCACACGTGAGGAACACAAATGCGAACAAGCCTGAATGGTCCCCAGGACTATATGCGAATGAAAACTCACACCCAGAAGTGACTCGAACCCATACTCCCAGGAGCAACGCAACTGGTATGTACAAGACGCCTTAAACCACTTGACCATCACGACCGGACAAATGAGGTGATAGCCGAAGCTATTTGAACCACCTCACCGCCGGCACTCGGATGGTTATCTTGGGCATAGCATTTTACCAAATCACCTCATTCTTTGGGGCACACGTGAGGAACACAAATGCGAACAAGCCTGAATGGTCCCCAGGACTATATGCGAATGAAAACTCACACCCCAGAAGTGACTCGAACCCATACTCCCAGGAGCAACGCAACTGGTATGTACAAGACGCCTTAAACCACTTGACCATCACGACCGGACATAATGAGGTGATAGCCGAAGCTATTTGAACCACCTCACCGCCGGCACTCGGATGGTTATCTTGGGCATAGCATTTTACCAAATCACCTCATTCTTTGGGGCACACGTGAGGAACACAAATGCGAACAAGCCTGAATGGTCCCCAGGACTATATGCGAATGAAAACTCACACCCCAGAAGTGACTCGAACCCATACTCCCAGGAGCAACGCAACTGGTATGTACAAGACGCCTTAAACCACTTGACCATCACGACCGGACATAATGAGGTGATAGCCGAAGCTATTTGAACCACCTCACCGCCGGCACTCGGATGGTTATCTTGGGCATAGCATTTTACCAAATCACCTCATTCTTTGGGGCACACGTGAGGAACACAAATGCGAACAAGCCTGAATGGTCCCCAGGACTATATGCGAATGAAAACTCACACCCCAGAAGTGACTCGAACCCATACTCCCAGGAGCAACGCAACTGGTATGTACAAGACGCCTTAAACCACTTGACCATCACGACCGGACAAATGAGGTGATAGCCGAAGCTATTTGAACCACCTCACCGCCGGCACTCGGATGGTTATCTTGGGCATAGCATTTTACCAAATCACCTCATTCTTTGGGGCACACGTGAGGAACACAAATGCGAACAAGCCTGAATGGTCCCCAGGACTATATGCGAATGAAAACTCACACCCCAGAAGTGACTCGAACCCATACTCCCAGGAGCAACGCAACTGGTATGTACAAGACGCCTTAAACCACTTGACCATCACGACCGGACATAATGAGGTGATAGCCGAAGCTATTTGAACCACCTCACCGCCGGCACTCGGATGGTTATCTTGGGCATAGCATTTTACCAAATCACCTCATTCTTTGGGGCACACGTGAGGAACACAAATGCGAACAAGCCTGAATGGTCCCCAGGACTATATGCGAATGAAAACTCACACCCCAGAAGTGACTCGAACCCATACTCCCAGGAGCAACGCAACTGGTATGTACAAGACGCCTTAAACCACTTGACCATCACGACCGGACATAATGAGGTGATAGCCGAAGCTATTTGAACCACCTCACCGCCGGCACTCGGATGGTTATCTTGGGCATAGCATTTTACCAAATCACCTCATTCTTTGGGGCACACGTGAGGAACACAAATGCGAACAAGCCTGAATGGTCCCCAGGACTATATGCGAATGAAAACTCACACCCCAGAAGTGACTCGAACCCATACTCCCAGGAGCAACGCAACTGGTATGTACAAGACGCCTTAAACCACTTGACCATCACGACCGGACAAATGAGGTGATAGCCGAAGCTATTTGAACCACCTCACCGCCGGCACTCGGATGGTTATCTTGGGCATAGCATTTTACCAAATCACCTCATTCTTTGGGGCACACGTGAGGAACACAAATGCGAACAAGCCTGAATGGTCCCCAGGACTATATGCGAATGAAAACTCACACCCCAGAAGTGACTCGAACCCATACTCCCAGGAGCAACGCAACTGGTATGTACAAGACGCCTTAAACCACTTGACCATCACGACCGGACATAATGAGGTGATAGCCGAAGCTATTTGAACCACCTCACCGCCGGCACTCGGATGGTTATCTTGGGCATAGCATTTTACCAAATCACCTCATTCTTTGGGGCACACGTGAGGAACACAAATGCGAACAAGCCTGAATGGTCCCCAGGACTATATGCGAATGAAAACTCACACCCCAGAAGTGACTCGAACCCATACTCCCAGGAGCAACGCAACTGGTATGTACAAGACGCCTTAAACCACTTGACCATCACGACCGGACATAATGAGGTGATAGCCGAAGCTATTTGAACCACCTCACCGCCGGCACTCGGATGGTTATCTTGGGCATAGCATTTTACCAAATCACCTCATTCTTTGGGGCACACGTGAGGAACACAAATGCGAACAAGCCTGAATGGTCCCCAGGACTATATGCGAATGAAAACTCACACCCCAGAAGTGACTCGAACCCATACTCCCAGGAGCAACGCAACTGGTATGTACAAGACGCCTTAAACCACTTGACCATCACGACCGGACATAATGAGGTGATAGCCGAAGCTATTTGAACCACCTCACCGCCGGCACTCGGATGGTTATCTTGGGCATAGCATTTTACCAAATCACCTCATTCTTTGGGGCACACGTGAGGAACACAAATGCGAACAAGCCTGAATGGTCCCCAGGACTATATGCGAATGAAAACTCACACCCCAGAAGTGACTCGAACCCATACTCCCAGGAGCAACGCAACTGGTATGTACAAGACGCCTTAAACCACTTGACCATCACGACCGGACATAATGAGGTGATAGCCGAAGCTATTTGAACCACCTCACCGCCGGCACTCGGATGGTTATCTTGGGCATAGCATTTTACCAAATCACCTCATTCTTTGGGGCACACGTGAGGAACACAAATGCGAACAAGCCTGAATGGTCCCCAGGACTATATGCGAATGAAAACTCACACCCCAGAAGTGACTCGAACCCATACTCCCAGGAGCAACGCAACTGGTATGTACAAGACGCCTTAAACCACTTGACCATCACGACCGGACATAATGAGGTGATAGCCGAAGCTATTTGAACCACCTCACCGCCGGCACTCGGATGGTTATCTTGGGCATAGCATTTTACCAAATCACCTCATTCTTTGGGGCACACGTGAGGAACACAAATGCGAACAAGCCTGAATGGTCCCCAGGACTATATGCGAATGAAAACTCACACCCCAGAAGTGACTCGAACCCATACTCCCAGGAGCAACGCAACTGGTATGTACAAGACGCCTTAAACCACTTGACCATCACGACCGGACATAATGAGGTGATAGCCGAAGCTATTTGAACCACCTCACCGCCGGCACTCGGATGGTTATCTTGGGCATAGCATTTTACCAAATCACCTCATTCTTTGGGGCACACGTGAGGAACACAAATGCGAACAAGCCTGAATGGTCCCCAGGACTATATGCGAATGAAAACTCACACCCCAGAAGTGACTCGAACCCATACTCCCAGGAGCAACGCAACTGGTATGTACAAGACGCCTTAAACCACTTGACCATCACGACCGGACATAATGAGGTGATAGCCGAAGCTATTTGAACCACCTCACCGCCGGCACTCGGATGGTTATCTTGGGCATAGCATTTTACCAAATCACCTCATTCTTTGGGGCACACGTGAGGAACACAAATGCGAACAAGCCTGAATGGTCCCCAGGACTATATGCGAATGAAAACTCACACCCCAGAAGTGACTCGAACCCATACTCCCAGGAGCAACGCAACTGGTATGTACAAGACGCCTTAAACCACTTGACCATCACGACCGGACATAATGAGGTGATAGCCGAAGCTATTTGAACCACCTCACCGCCGGCACTCGGATGGTTATCTTGGGCATAGCATTTTACCAAATCACCTCATTCTTTGGGGCACACGTGAGGAACACAAATGCGAACAAGCCTGAATGGTCCCCAGGACTATATGCGAATGAAAACTCACACCCCAGAAGTGACTCGAACCCATACTCCCAGGAGCAACGCAACTGGTATGTACAAGACGCCTTAAACCACTTGACCATCACGACCGGACATAATGAGGTGATAGCCGAAGCTATTTGAACCACCTCACCGCCGGCACTCGGATGGTTATCTTGGGCATAGCATTTTACCAAATCACCTCATTCTTTGGGGCACACGTGAGGAACACAAATGCGAACAAGCCTGAATGGTCCCCAGGACTATATGCGAATGAAAACTCACACCCCAGAAGTGACTCGAACCCATACTCCCAGGAGCAACGCAACTGGTATGTACAAGACGCCTTAAACCACTTGACCATCACGACCGGACATAATGAGGTGATAGCCGAAGCTATTTGAACCACCTCACCGCCGGCACTCGGATGGTTATCTTGGGCATAGCATTTTACCAAATCACCTCATTCTTTGGGGCACACGTGAGGAACACAAATGCGAACAAGCCTGAATGGTCCCCAGGACTATATGCGAATGAAAACTCACACCCCAGAAGTGACTCGAACCCATACTCCCAGGAGCAACGCAACTGGTATGTACAAGACGCCTTAAACCACTTGACCATCACGACCGGACATAATGAGGTGATAGCCGAAGCTATTTGAACCACCTCACCGCCGGCACTCGGATGGTTATCTTGGGCATAGCATTTTACCAAATCACCTCATTCTTTGGGGCACACGTGAGGAACACAAATGCGAACAAGCCTGAATGGTCCCCAGGACTATATGCGAATGAAAACTCACACCCCAGAAGTGACTCGAACCCATACTCCCAGGAGCAACGCAACTGGTATGTACAAGACGCCTTAAACCACTTGACCATCACGACCGGACATAATGAGGTGATAGCCGAAGCTATTTGAACCACCTCACCGCCGGCACTCGGATGGTTATCTTGGGCATAGCATTTTACCAAATCACCTCATTCTTTGGGGCACACGTGAGGAACACAAATGCGAACAAGCCTGAATGGTCCCCAGGACTATATGCGAATGAAAACTCACACCCCAGAAGTGACTCGAACCCATACTCCCAGGAGCAACGCAACTGGTATGTACAAGACGCCTTAAACCACTTGACCATCACGACCGGACATAATGAGGTGATAGCCGAAGCTATTTGAACCACCTCACCGCCGGCACTCGGATGGTTATCTTGGGCATAGCATTTTACCAAATCACCTCATTCTTTGGGGCACACGTGAGGAACACAAATGCGAACAAGCCTGAATGGTCCCCAGGACTATATGCGAATGAAAACTCACACCCCAGAAGTGACTCGAACCCATACTCCCAGGAGCAACGCAACTGGTATGTACAAGACGCCTTAAACCACTTGACCATCACGACCGGACATAATGAGGTGATAGCCGAAGCTATTTGAACCACCTCACCGCCGGCACTCGGATGGTTATCTTGGGCATAGCATTTTACCAAATCACCTCATTCTTTGGGGCACACGTGAGGAACACAAATGCGAACAAGCCTGAATGGTCCCCAGGACTATATGCGAATGAAAACTCACACCCCAGAAGTGACTCGAACCCATACTCCCAGGAGCAACGCAACTGGTATGTACAAGACGCCTTAAACCACTTGACCATCACGACCGGACATAATGAGGTGATAGCCGAAGCTATTTGAACCACCTCACCGCCGGCACTCGGATGGTTATCTTGGGCATAGCATTTTACCAAATCACCTCATTCTTTGGGGCACACGTGAGGAACACAAATGCGAACAAGCCTGAATGGTCCCCAGGACTATATGCGAATGAAAACTCACACCCCAGAAGTGACTCGAACCCATACTCCCAGGAGCAACGCAACTGGTATGTACAAGACGCCTTAAACCACTTGACCATCACGACCGGACATAATGAGGTGATAGCCGAAGCTATTTGAACCACCTCACCGCCGGCACTCGGATGGTTATCTTGGGCATAGCATTTTACCAAATCACCTCATTCTTTGGGGCACACGTGAGGAACACAAATGCGAACAAGCCTGAATGGTCCCCAGGACTATATGCGAATGAAAACTCACACCCCAGAAGTGACTCGAACCCATACTCCCAGGAGCAACGCAACTGGTATGTACAAGACGCCTTAAACCACTTGACCATCACGACCGGACATAATGAGGTGATAGCCGAAGCTATTTGAACCACCTCACCGCCGGCACTCGGATGGTTATCTTGGGCATAGCATTTTACCAAATCACCTCATTCTTTGGGGCACACGTGAGGAACACAAATGCGAACAAGCCTGAATGGTCCCCAGGACTATATGCGAATGAAAACTCACACCCCAGAAGTGACTCGAACCCATACTCCCAGGAGCAACGCAACTGGTATGTACAAGACGCCTTAAACCACTTGACCATCACGACCGGACAAAATGAGGTGATAGCCGAAGCTATTTGAACCACCTCACCGCCGGCACTCGGATGGTTATCTTGGGCATAGCATTTTACCAAATCACCTCATTCTTTGGGGCACACGTGAGGAACACAAATGCGAACAAGCCTGAATGGTCCCCAGGACTATATGCGAATGAAAACTCACACCCCAGAAGTGACTCGAACCCATACTCCCAGGAGCAACGCAACTGGTATGTACAAGACGCCTTAAACCACTTGACCATCACGACCGGACAAAATGAGGTGATAGCCGAAGCTATTTGAACCACCTCACCGCCG
>WNGS01075353.1:0-5000 GCA_020271785.1 Procambarus virginalis | reverse complement strand
CACACATGTTCAATTGATGCCTGCAATGTAGAGAACGCTCGGGAATAGTGGACATGACTCTTACAGCAGGCGTGGGAGAATTAGAAGGGGGGAACACCGTCACAATGTATATATATATATATATATATATATATATATATATATATATATATATATATATATATATATATATATATAATCTATCTATCAAGTCACAAGAGAAAGACTAAGATATTGATTCATGGGTTCTTAGAGAACTCTGGCGTAACGTGGATGCTGGACATGGTTCGAGCCCTCCTGCAGTACGAGGACTTCAACGTGGTGACGGTGGACTGGTCGGGCGGGTCTCATTCTGTGAGGCCACTGCTAACACTCGAGTGGTCGGCCTCGAGGTCGCTCACTTCATTAACTGGCTCAAGGACAACGTTGGCCTCGATCCAAGTGACGTTCATATTATAGGTCACTCCCTTGGCTCTCACACTGCAGGGTACGCCGGGGAGCGGGTTTCTGGACTAGGAAGGATCACCGGATTGGACCCTGCTAAGCCCTTCTTCCAGTACATGTCGGTATACATGTATATATAATATATTATATATATATATATATATATATATATATATATATATATATATATATATATATATATATATATATATATATATATAAAGTAGTTGAGTATGGTGTTCGGCAGTCTTCCAACGGCAGGTGTCAATGCCTGGTCACATACACAAAAAAAAAGAGACTGCTTGCCTGATAGTCTGTGGTAAGGTAGGGGAAAACACACAAAACACAAAATATGAACAATGAAATTTAATTACTCTAAAAAACAAATTTAAATAAAGACAATTCCTTGGCTAGGCAAAGTGCAAGTATAACAAGTGAAAAACTGTAACATAAAAATGAATAAGTAATGGTTTACGTTAACAATAGTACAAAAATATAATACAAGTAAAAGAAATGGTGCTGGGAATGGTGCTAAGAACCGCTACTTGATACACGAGGTATATCAATTAGATGTTCACAGCCTAGAGCACAAGATATTCTGAAGAAGGTCTCTTGGTATGACCTAGACGTTGACTTGGGTAGATGGCGTGCATGGTGCGAAGCAGAAGTGGTGTGATCTTGACCAACCAATCAGACTGCAGGCAGGCCGAAACTGGTAGTTAGCTCGTTGAAGTGTCGCACTGAGCCGGTGACGAGAAGTGTGGGGGGTGGGGGTGCAGGAGTGGGGGGTGAGCAGGTGTGTGGCTGCCTTGACAAACGTTTTGCTACTGCTGCATGTATCTTGAATGTAGCATTATACGTGACGATAGAAGGGAAGAGCAGGCTTAATCTCTCTTGAAAGAGATTATCGTCACAACTCTCCCCCGAAGCCTGTGGTTCCGGAAGAAGTCAAGTTCTCCGGAGGTAGAGTGGTAGGTGGAGCTGCCTCTACCTCATGAACTCTGGAGAGGGCGTCGACGATGATGTTATCAGGCCCTTTGATGTAACAGATCTTCAGATTGAAGTCTTGTAGATATAAAGCCCATCGCAGCAGACGTTGGTTATTGAATTGGGCTTGATGTAAGAAGCGTAGAGGATTGTGGTCCGAGTAGATGGTGGTGGACCGAGCACCTTGCAGGTATGGTGCAAAGTGCTGCAAGTTCAGGACGATGGAGAGGAGTTCCTTCTCTATAGTGCTGTAGTTTTTCTGGTGAGGCTTCAACTTGTAGCTGTAGTAGCTGACAGGTAGAACCTCCTCGCCTCGTTGCTGCATTAGGACACCCCTGATGCCGGTACCACTGGCGTCGACATGGAGGATGAAAGGCTTAGTGATATCTGGCGAGGCGAGAATAGGATTAGAACAGAGCAGGAATTTGAGTTGTTTGAAAGCAACGGTTTGCTGCATGGTCCAATTATACCGTTGCTTGGGACTGGTTAAGGTGATTAAGGGTGTTGCTACCGTACTAAAGTTCCTCACAAACCTACGGTAATAAGAGGCAAGACCAAGGAAGCGCAGGAGCTGCTTCCTGGTAGTAGGCTGTGGATACTGTTTGATGGCTTGAATGTGGATATTTAACGGAGCCAGGCTGCCACTTCCTATTACGTGACCCAGATAACGCACTTACCTTTGGCAAAGGTGGACTTGCCCAGGTTGATGGTGAGGCCAGCTGTCAGGAGCTTGGCGAACAATCGTTGCAGCTGGAGCAGATGTTCGCTCCAGGTGTTGGATGCTACAACGATATCATCCAAATAGGCGTAGGTGTTTTCCAAGCCCTGGATGACGCGGTTGACAGCTCTCTGAAAGGTGGCCGGGGCATTGCATAGTCCAAAGAGAAGGCGTTCATATCTGAAAAGTCCGAATGGGGTGATAAAAGCAGATATTTCTTTAGCTCGCTCCGTTAAGCACACCTGATAATAGCCCTTGAGCAAGTCCACCTGGGACAGGTAGCGGGCATTACCAATGGCGTCAAGGATATCATCAATCCTAGGTAATGGGTACGCATCTTTGATTGTCACCTTATTTAACTTTCGGTAATCGGTACATAACCGGACCTTACCTTGGGGATTTGGTACCAAGATACACGGTGAGGCCCAGGGGGACTCACAAGGGGTAGCCAGTCCATGGTCTAGGAGGTACTGTACCTCAGCACGCATGATTTCCTTCTTGCTAGGACTGATTCGGTAGAATGGTTGGCGAATCGGCTGGGTGTCAGGTAGCAGTTGGATGTCGTGCCGAGTCACAGTACACTCTTGTGGATCATCTCGAAACAACTCCTGATGTTCTCTGATGATTTTGATGAGTGAAGCACTATTATCGTCCTGAAAGTAATTATCGATATCAGTAAAGATTTCCGAGTTGGAAAGCGCTGCCTGAGTGCCAGTGCTTTCGGGAGGAGAAGCAGGGAAGGTCTCACTGTGGCTGTATGGACCTGTAAGGTGAGTAGTTAGTTAGCACAGTGGGAGGAGTACCATGATATAGCTTCAGCAGGTTGACGTGGCGCAACTGGGCCTTCCGCCGCCTATCGGGGGTCTCGAGAACGTAGTTGTGATTATTTTCTGCACTCCATGACATGGTAGGGTCCTGAAAACCTTTTTGCAAAGGAGAACCTGGGATAGGGAAATAGGCAAGTACAAAGTCTCCCGGTTTAAATTTTCTTACTTGGGTGTGCTGGTCGTAATGAGTCTTCATCCTCTCTTGGCTTTCAGTAGGTTGTTTCTGGCAAAGGAATGCACCCTCTCGAGAATGTGTTGGAGGTTTTGAAGAAACTGGGGCACATTCTTGATGCTCACTGAAGGTGGCATCACGTAGAGAGTCCTTGAAAGCCTTGAGAGTACGGCACTTACGTCTTTTGTAGAGCATCTCATAAGGAGATACTCCTAGTGACTCGTTGGGAAGACTTCTGAAAATACACATGATGAGATCAAGTTGCTTATCCCAATCCTTTGAGGTCTCATTGCAAAACTTTTTTAGGAGTGCTTTGATGGTCTGATGACTACGCTCAGAGACCCTGTGAAGCAGGATGATAGGGGCTGGACAGTACCTGTTTGATGTTGAACTCCTCCAGTGTCCGTTTGAAGAGATCACTGGTGAAGTTGGTGCCACAGTCACTCTGAATCTCCCTTGGAAATCCATACTGGTGAAGATCTTCAGCAAATTTTCACCACTGTAGCAGCCGTAATGTTCTTTACTGGAACTGCTATGGGAATCTGGTGGTAGGACACAGGATGGTTAGATATAGGCGTTGCCGGAACTGGTCCGAGGTTAAGGACCAACACAGTCAATAATAAGTCTGTGGAAAGGTTAAGCAGGCACCTGGATGGGTGTCAGTGGTGCTCTGGGATAGAAACGTTTGGTTTACCTGCTTTCTGACATACATGACAATTTTTTGGTGTTTGTTTGACATCATTAACCATACTGGCCAGTAGTAGTCTTGTCGAATCCCATGGCAAGTTTTGTTAAAACCGTAGTGTGACAGAGCTCCTTGGCCAGGTGTAGATAGTGGGCCGCAGGCTGGTAGGAATCACTAGTTGTTCAATGTTGGCCCAATCGTCCTCCTCCTTCAGTTTACTGGGTCTGTATCTGCAATAGAGCAACTCGTTCTCTAGGAAGAACCCAGGAATACTGTCGTTGAGTCTCAGCCTGAAAGAATAATGGTGTCAAGTAAGATCCTCCCTCTGTAACTTACGGAACTCCAAAGCGGTGGATTTGGGGGTAGTTTTCAAAGGGTCTTGAGGGACAGCGGTAGCAGTAGAGTCAGCTGGTTGAGGTCGTGCAGCTTGAGCACGGGTGGTCACCAAAACAGGAGGAGAAACTTCATCACTCTTTTGACCTTTGCTGGAACATGCTCAAAAATCGGATTATCCATAACAGAGGTACACACCTGGGGTTTGTCCTTGACGACCAGGTTGGTCGGTTGCAGGTCTTCTGCCAAGTCGTTGCCCAGGAGAAGTTGCACTCCAGGCATGGGAAAAGACTTTTCCCTGACGGCGACTTGGACTTCACGGTCCCTGGCGTGGGTGCTGTTTCCGCTAGGAGGCAAGCTTTGTTTTCAGCATCAGCATTGTCATTCATTGCTGTGACAGTCTTTTCCATTATGGGGCTATCCCCAGTGGGCCTGCTTGTGGTCTTTTGGAACTTGTGGTCGGGGTTGAGGGTGTGCAATGATGTCCCATTGTCTGGCTGCTTCGATGAACGTTTGATTATGAGTTCCCGCTGTCTCTCTCATACGCTCTGGTAGATCTCTGCCCTACCAATTCGTTTGCTACTGTACATGAGGATAAGAATGCTGGAAGTGCTACCTTAGTTGCCTTTCGTATGCCTTTCCCCCAATCTCACTGGTGTTTTGCTTGGTCCCACTGACTGTCATCTAAATCTAGGTTGAGCGCCTTCCTGAATATTCACCTGAGGAGCTCATCATATTGATATAGAAGTGGTTTGCCAAAGTGGTGCACACCTTAAGAAGTATGTTACCTGGGCAAGGTAAGGCACTTTGTGAAAGTAGAGGGCATCATGGGAGTCCAAGTCCCCTATTCTCTCT
>WNGS01075348.1:0-15000 GCA_020271785.1 Procambarus virginalis | reverse complement strand
CCCCATCCAGTGGGCAGCGGTGGATAGGTTACAATCACTCAGTTACTACCTACAGTTAGCAAACTGGGGATATTTGGCTAAAATTTCTGGTAGCAGATCATTTTGAATAAAATATTTACACATCGCTGGAACATTGGGTATAGAATTGTCTCTAAATTCACGTATCTTTTCTCTGCACAAATTATCACAAATTTAAATTATAACGTTATAAATAAATAAATAAATAAATATAAATATGTTTATTCAGGTAAGGTATATACATACAAGTGAGGTTACATCAATGGATCGAATTATAGATAGAATTATAGATATAAATAACTATATAGAATTATAGTTAACAAGTAGAATACGTATTTTTAATAAAATCTAATATAACTAGCCAGAAAACATTTAACATTTATTAAAAAATATATGTTTGGAAGTTAAATCGACTTCATAGGACAATAGTTTGTTATATATACTCGTTATTCGTTGACATGCGTTCGCTACTTAAACTACCATGTACTATACTTATGTAAAATCTCCCATGTCTCTTCGCTCATCTCACCAAACCCTACAGGCTATGTGATATATTGCTTAATTAAGATTCACAAATAAAGCTTATAATTGTATATGTTATCAAAAAGGCAGAGCTTAGTTTAGTTCATTTATTATGCACCCCATACCCATCCTATGGGCGATAGTGGAGTGTTACAGAGGCACATAATGGGTTCAGGGAATTGTCATGTTCACAGAAAATGGTACCATCCGTTTTCTATGTGCGGCGGCTGGACGCCACAGGAGAAGGTAAACAAAGCACAGGACGCCTGCCAAGCTTGGGAGCTACTCTATCATGTAATCGTCTTTTATTATTAAAGTCAGTAACCAGGAATGACTTTACATCAACCTTACTACCAAGAGTATCTCAGCTATACACAGACACCACAGGAATGAGCCCCACAATTCATATAGCCAAGCAAGTTATAATTTTGATAAGCTAGTTACAAAAGTCAATGCACATTGTCACATGAACAATGGGCTCGAGACCGACCACAAGTACAGTTTATAATTTAAGCAACTGACATATATGGAGGGCTATAGTGTCACAATTGATATGTTTATCCTACACATAACCCCCTCTCCCCCCATCCAATGGGCAGCGGTGGATAGGTTACAATCAAGTCGTTTTTTGCGTTTTATTCAGAGATTAGATCTTATTGGGTGAGGAAAGATATTCATATTTTAAAGAAGGCTTCTTGGCTGATGCTCTCCATTGATGGAAAATATACAACCTTTTGAAAATCAATGTTAGTTTGATCTAGATATTGTAATTAACGAAAGTATTTATGTCATCAGAAAGGTAGAAATATAGGCTACATTTAAAATCCTTTGTCATAAATATAACTGAAGTGAAAACGAAGATATATGCGTTTTGATAGTTACTTGATGGCTAGTTCTGAGAGTGTGAAGCCCTGCACACTGTATAGCTGAGATAGTCTTGGTAGTAAGGTTGATGTAAAGTCATTCCTGGTTACTGACTTTAATAACAATGAACGATTACATGACTATGGCTCCCAAGCTTGGCAGGCGTCCTGTGCGCTCTTGTTTTCGTCTTCTAGTCTAGTGGCGTCCAGCCACCGCACATAGAAAACGGATGGTACCATTTTCTGTGAACATGACATCCCTCCTTTTCTTTAAAAAGAATGAATACAGGATGTCTACCATGCTTGTAGCACAAAGCAAAGTTATTGACACAAAGTAAGTTATTAACATATCAAGAGATATTGCATACATTTAACATTAATTAAACACACAAAGAATTTAAACAATCTTTACCACAAAGGATTTCAATGTTAAAAATACATATGCAATGTTAAACAAACATGAAAGAAACTGTAATACAAAGTTACAAAATATTGAATGAGAGATCTGCATTATTCAAACAATATTAAATTTAGTTCAGCATAACAAGTAAATACTTTGCATTACATAGGAACACAATTAATCATCATATCGTGTAGGGCGTTTAACATGTCGTTTTGGACGAGAGTCCTTAAGTACAAGAATATCCCTCGATGAATTGTTTATCGAGTTATAACTCATTTTTTCTTTTTCTTTTACACGACTTTGCACTTCATCATTTTCTACACTAGTTGGAATCACTTTGAAATAAGCCATATTACGTGTTATACTATGATCTCTATTACTCGCTGTTACCATAGTTCCTTTTACACTAATCACTTTATATGGTTTTGTATCATACGGCATATCTAGCTTTCCCTCTTTTTTCTTTTTAACGAGAACAGTATCTCCAACCTTTATGAATTGTTCCTTTGCACGTTGATCATGAGCAATTTTCATTTTGCCCTTCGCTAGTGCATCCTTCTGAGCGAGACGTTTATCCGTTACCTTGGCTGGCATGACAGGTAGTGCGATTCTCATAGGACGTCCAAATAAAAGTTCGCCAGGCGACTTGCCCAGTGTTCCATGCGGTGTTGCACGGTAGTTCCTGAGAAAAGCATACATAGCTTGTTTCCAGGATCGTCCTTCGGCATGAGCACAGCGTACCGCTTTCATGAGAGGTTGCATGAATCTCTCTACTTCTCCATTTGCTTGAGGATGTAGTGGCATCACACGGCGGTGTTTGAATCCAATATGCTCAGCAAAGTTGACGAAGTCTTGTCCATTAATGGCGGTCCATTGTCCGTCTTGACAACTTCAGGAATGCCAAAGTTTGAAAAGATCTTGTCGAGTTTCGGGATGACAGCCTTTGCAGATGTGGAAGTGATGATTTCTACTTCTGGATAACGTGAGTGATCATCAATGACTACCATCAAGTACTCTCCAGTTGGTAGCGGTCCACAGAAGTCCATCGATACTTCCATCCATGGTGCAGCAGGTAGTGGTGAAGGTTGTAGAGGTGTTGGTCTTGAAGTATCCACTGCAGCTTGGCAAGGGACACAGGCATCATGCATGTCCTTAGCTTGACGATCAATGCCAGGAAACCACACCTTTTCTCGTAGCAGCTGTTTGGTCCTTACAAGACCTTGGTGTCCTTGATGTGCAAGCTTCAGAGCACGTTGCTGGAGAACAGCTGGAATGACGATACGAGTACCTCGCAGCACGGTGTCGCGTTGTTGCGTAACACTTAATTCTGTCTGGATGCGTTCAAGTGCTTTGAATGCATCTTGGTCAACTCCTGAGGGTGGGATGCGTGGAAACTTTTTCTTAGTCAATGCATCCACTGTTGCTTGCAGAGTTGGGTCCTCTAGGGTTGCAGTACGGATTTCATCAAGAGTGAGAGCCTTAGGGACTGCATCACAGGTTACAGAGTGTACATATTCCTCGGCAACTTGCTGATGCTTGGTGATGGTGAAACTGTTGGCAGGATGTCGACTGATGTAATCAGCGGGATTGCCTGCACCTGGCTTGTATTTCACCGTAAAGTTGTATGGTTGCAGACGAAGAGCCCATCTCTCAATGCGAGCTGGTGGTTTGGACTTTGGATTATTGAAGATGGTCTCCAACGGTTTGTGGTCAGTGACTATCGTGGTAAAGGGTGCACCAAGCAGATACACATTGAAGTGTTCACAGCCCCATACAAGAGCAAGAGCTTCCTTCTCTGTCTGACTGTATCGTTGCTCAACATCTGTGAGAGAACGGCTGGCGTAGGCAATTACTACTCTTGAATCTGGTTGACCAGGTTTGTGTTGGGCTAACACAGCACCTAAACCAACAGGACTAGCATCCACCGTTAACTCAGTGTCCATTGATGGATCAAAGTATGCAGCAGTCGCATTTTCTACTAGTGCATCTTTCACAGCATCAAATGCATTTTGCTCGACATCGCTCCAGTACCATGATGCATTTTTCTTCAGGAGCTCACGTAGAGGCTTCGTAATGGTAGCAAAATCTGGAATGAAGCGAGAACAGTAGTTTGCCATTCCCAGAAAACTATGTACTTCAGTGGATGTTGAAGGAGGTGCAGCATTCTTGATATCTGCAACTTTCTTAGGATCTGGAGACAGACCTTTGTCACTAAGTACATGTCCAAAGAATTCAATTTTATGTTGATTGAACTCACACTTTGCTCGGCTTAGCGTCAAATTCTTTTCTCGTAAGCGTTGCAATGTTGCACGAAGAGCTTTGTCGTGTTCAGCTTGGGTACGGCCATAAACAATGATGTCATCAGACATGTTGTCAGCATTAGGTATATCTTGCAATACCTGGCTGATGATGTGCTGGAATACTTCAGCAGCACTGTTAATACCAAAACTCAGGCGCTTGTACCTATACAGACCTCGATGTGTCGTAAACGTTGTGATGAATCGACTCTCATCATCAAGTTCAAGCTGATGATAGCCCTTGTTTAAATCTAACTTGCTGAATACAGTTGCACCATTCAAGCGGTAGATCATATCATCTACAGTGGGTGTAGGATGGCGTTCACGCATTATTGCCTTGTTGGGAACACGCATGTCTACACAAATGCGTATCTCATCTGGATTCTTCGGCTTTGGTGGAGTGACAATTGGGCTTACCCATGGTGTTGGGCCTGTTACCGGTTCAATGATATCTAGTTCTATCAGCCTATCCAGTTCGGCATCGACTTTCTTGCGAGTATGGAATGGTTGTCGGCGATGTGGTTGGGCAACTGGAATTACATCTGGGTTGATATGCAGATGTACCTTGCTATCAGTATAACAACCTATGGATTTAAACCGATCAGAAAATTCAGCAAC
Organism: Procambarus virginalis; assembly: GCA_020271785.1. Taxonomy (NCBI): domain Eukaryota; kingdom Metazoa; phylum Arthropoda; class Malacostraca; order Decapoda; family Cambaridae; genus Procambarus; species Procambarus virginalis. The sequence continues at coordinate 10,279 of WNGS01075348.1, read as the reverse complement.
AATAGCATCAACATTGTTTGCAGATTCCACTGCTACAGCATTAGAAAGCTGAAGTAGCCCCAATTTGGTTGAAGTCTTGTAACTGAGTAAAGACTCCTTTGCATTCCTAACAACATGGAATGTAGTAATGAGCATTGCATTCTTTGACTTAATCTCTGCAGTGAAAGTTCCAATCACTGGTAAGGCTACCTTTGAAGCATAGGCAGTGGCTTTGCCATTATAGTTTTCAAGCTTTGGGAATTGTTTTTTAAATTTTTCATAGTGGCACTCAGCAATGGTGTCAATGTTTGATCCAGTGTCAATGAGAATTTTGAGACAAATGCCAGCAATGTATACTATAGTCTCTGGGTTGTTTGGAAGATCATTCCATTTTGTGATTGATTGTACTCCATAAATATAATCACATTCACTGTCATCTGAGACTGGTTGTAATGAAATGTTGTCTTGTATATTATTAACATTCTTGATTTGAGGTGCAATATTGTGTTTGCCACCTCGACTCCTATGACTTGATCCTCGTACATTGCTTTTATTTATTGATTGTGGTTTCTTTAGTGCGGAACGACACATAGCACCAAAATGATTTAGTTTTCTACACTCATAGCACTTCTTACCTTGTGCAGGACAAACATTATCTTGGTGTGGGTAGTCTCCTCCACAATTGTAACATTTATTGTTGACAACCTCTGATGTGAGTCGTTGTGACTGCTTGAGTCTTGTTCCATGACTCCAGTTGTGATGTGGTTCTCGGCTCAATTTAATGTTAGGTTTGGCATGATATCTTCTACGATCATGGTGTCCTCCCTGAACCTTACATACTTCATGACTGTTAGTAACAGTGGCAGAACCGTTGTTGGCACTGCACTCCATGACACGAGCATCACGTGCAGCATCTTCCATTCGACGAGCCATATCCAGTATCTTGTTAAGAGAACTTTCATCATCAACAAGTTCTAGAGCTCTTCGACGAAGACGTGTAGATGTGCATGTTTCAATTATTTGCTGTTTGATTTCTTTGTCAACATCAGCAAACTCACAGTGGGCTGCTAAACCCTGCAGACGTGTATGGTATTGATCAACAGTTTCATTAGAGAGTTGTTTTGCTCTCCTGAAATGCATAATTTCCATAGCAGTATTTTGCCTTGGTTTGAAATGCTCAGTTAATTTGGCCTTGGCAGTGTCATAATCTTTGGCACCACCAGTATCTTTCAGTGTATCAAAGATATCACAAACTCTATCACCTGCATAATGAAGCAGAAAGGCACGCTTTCTTTCAGCACTTTTGATATCAGAAACTATCAACAAATTTTCAAACCTTTTAAGCCATTTGACCCACCTCTGTGACAGGTTTGTCTGGTCACAGTCAGGATCAAATGCAGGAAACTGAGGTATATTTGCCATTTTTTACTGAATAAATTTAAACTTATCACTTAAAATGTTCCTCAGAATATATAACACTTACTGCACTGTATATGTTATTTAAGAATTCACTGTAATTACTTTAATTTTGCAAAGCACACAAGCATTTTAATGCAAAAGTTCACAACAGTGCACAACACAGCAGCAACTGATTTCTTACCTAACCCTTGTGTACATGTGTTGTTCTTACTCACAGCAACACAGCAGTTGTTAGCAGTTGGTACAGCAATTGGCAGCAGTTGGTACAGCAGTAGGCAGCAGTTGTCAGCAGTTGGCAGCAGTTGGCAGCAGTAGGCAGCAGTTGGTTCACAGCGTGAAGAATTTTGTAGCACGAAGCGTCGTTTCGTAACCAAAACATCGGGTTTTGTACACTGCATCAAAGCGTCGTTTCGTACACAGCGTCGGCAGATTCCTCTCACACAGCAACACTCAGCACAGCTTGGGTAGCACACAGCATTGGCCAGCACACAGCAACGGCCAGCACAAAGCAACAGTCAGCACACAGCATGGGGTTGCATACAGCATCGGGTATGGTGCTCACAGACAGCTTCTTCCTTCTCTGGGCGAAGCAGCATGCTCCTTCCTTGTGTTTTGTTGAACAAAATACCTGCGTTCCCAGTTCATCCTCGTCGCCAGTGTGGTGTCTGTGTATAGCTGAGATAGTCTTGGTAGTAAGGTTGATGTAAAGTCATTCCTGGTTACTGACTTTAATAACAATGAACGATTACATGACTATGGCTCCCAAGCTTGGCAGGCGTCCTGTGCGCTCTTGTTTTCGTCTTCTAGTCTAGTGGCGTCCAGCCACCGCACATAGAAAACGGATGGTACCATTTTCTGTGAACATGACACACACCAGCCAATAAATTGTATAATTAGTTTCCATATATTTTAATTAATCTTAAAAATCTATATGTCAGAAGAAAGGAAGATGTAGCCGTTAATGTGACAACATTTAAAAATAAATATCTCTTAAGTTAAATAAATAATACCACCTTATCGCCGGTGTCCGGACACATGAAAACTACCTAGGTATCAGTATCCAGCCAGGCGGGGATCACAGGCTGCACAATACTGATAAATTATGTAATGCACTACTTGTGGTCGATCTCGAACCCAATTATGATGTGACGACTTATAGTGAATTTTGTAACTAGCTCATCAAGATTGTAACTTGCTCAGCTAAATGAATTGTGGGGGTTCGGTCCATTCATTTTCTTTCTTTATTATGCACCCCATAATACCCATCCCGTGGGCGGTGGTGTAAAGGATTACAGAGGCACATAATCGGTTTAGGAACTGAACCCTCTAGTTCGTTTAGCTAAGCAAATAACAATCTTTTGACGCTAGTTACAAAATTATTAATGTACACATACTTATGCATACATGTACATATACATACGTATACAAATATACATACACATACATATTTAATCACCCACACAAATACACACATCAGTAATCTTTTGTGTCACAAGTGATTCAACAAGAGGCACACAACAGTCACTATACAAGGCACTTTACATCTATGAGGAGTCGCACAGTTACTAGTCTTGCTCCACACCAACCCAACTGGGCGGCAGCTTTACAGTCATGTGCTGCACACTCACCCAACTGGGCGGCAGCTTTACAGTCATGTGCTGCACACCCACCCAACTGGGCGGCAGCAGTACAGTCATGTGCTCCACACCCCCCCAACTGGGCGGTAGCTTTACAGTCATGTGCATGCATTACCTACAGTAAGCAAATTTTGGATACTTCGCTAAGATTTCGGGCAGCACATCATTATGAATCTCCTATGTCTCTTCACTCATCTCACCGAACCCTACAGGCTCTGTGATATATTGTTTAATTAAGATTCACAAATAAAGCTTATAATTGTATATGTTATCAAAAAGGCAGAGCTTAGTTTAGTTCATTTATTATGCACCCCATACCCATCCTATGGGCGATAGTGGAGTGTTACAGAGGCACATAATGGGCTCAGGGAATGAGCCCCACAATTCATATAGCCAAGCAAGTTATAATCTTGATAAGCTAGTTACAAAAGTCAATTCACATTGTCACATCAACAATGGGCTCGAGACCGACCACAAGTACAGTTTATAATTTAAGCAACTGACATATATGGAGGGCTATAGTGTCACAATTGATATGTTTATCCTACACATAACTCCCTCTCCCCCCATCCAATGGGCAGCGGTGGATAGGTCCTAGCAGTGGTAAGACTATGGTAACATCTAGAAGTCTGCTACCATTATTGGATGACCCATAGACGAGCGTTTCATCAAAGTTTATACAATATTGTGAAATTGGGAGTCAGTGTAGTAACATAAATTGGTAAATCATAAATATTGTAAGTTAAGAATCTGATGCATGTGTGTGTGTGTGTTGGAGGGGGGGGTTATACCCTTGGTAAGCGAGAGTGGAAAGTAACGTTAGACGTTCTGCGGTCAATGTGGGGGGGAGGGAGGGTGGGGGGGTCAAATCCACCCTCCAACATCTGGGCATAATACCACCAGCCTCCACAACACTCCATCAGCTGATGCTTGTAGATGCTTCATCTAACCTCACCTATGTCACACATTAACCTACAGTTCCAGTGATATTTAAACTTATCACAGTGGCGTCTCACCAATATAAACTGTATTGGATTTTGTCCCGAAATAGCTATATGCTGACTGGACGTGTATGTGTGTATGTATGTATGTATGTATGTATGTATGTATGTATGTATGTATGTATGTATGTATGTATGTATGTATGTATGTATGTATGTATGTATGTATGAATGTATGTATGTATGTATGTATGTATGTATGTATGTATGTATGTATGTATGTATGTATGTATGTATGTATGTATGTATGTATGTATGTAAGTATGTATGTATGTATGTATGTATGCATGCATGCATGTATGCATGTATACATGTATGTATGTATGTATGTATGTATGTATGTATGTATGTATGTATGTATGTATGTATGTATGTATGTATGTATGTATGTATGTATGCATGCATGCATGCATGTATGTATGTATGTATGCATGTATGTATGTATGTATGTATGTACTCACCTAGTTGCACTCACCTAGTTGTGCTTGCGGGGGTTGAGCTCTGGCTCTTTGGTCCCGCCTCTCAACCGTCAATCAACAGGTGTACAGTTTCCTGAGCCTATTGGGCTCTATCATATCTACACTTGAAACTGTGTATGGAGTCAGCCTCCACCACATCGCTTCCTAATGCATTCCATTTGTCAACCACTCTGACACTAAAAAAGTTCTTTCTAATATCTCTGTGGCTCATTTGGGCACTCAGTTTCCACCTGTGTCCCCTAGTGCGTGTGCCCCTTGTGTTAAACAGCCTGTCTTTATCAACCCTGTCGATTCCCCTGAGAATCTTGAATGTGGTGATCATGTCCCCCCTAACTCTTCTGTCTTCCAACGAAGTGAGGTTTAATTCCTGCAGTCGCTCCTCGTAGCTCATACCTCTCAGCTCGGGTATTAGTCTGGTGGAAAACCTTTGAACCTTTTCCAGTTTAGTCTTATGCTTGACTAGATAGGGACTCCATGCTGGAGCCGCATACTCCAGGATTGGTCTGACATATGTGGTATATAATGTTCTGAAAGATTCCTTACACAAGTTTCTAAAGGCCGTTCTTATGTTAGCCAACCTGGCATATGCTGCTGATGTTATCCTCTTGATGTATGTATGTATGTATGTATGCATGTATGTATGCATGCATGTATGCATGCATGTATGTATGTATGTATGTATGTATGTATGTATGTATGTATGTATGTATGTATGTATGTATGTATGTATGTATGTATGTATGTATGTATGTATGTATGTATGTATGCATGTATGTATGCATGTATATATGTATGTATGCATGTATGTATGCATGTATGCATGTATGCATGTATGCATGCGTGTATGCATGTATGCATGTATTTATGTACGCATGCATGTATGTATGTATGTATGTATTCCCAATCACGTTAAAGACTCCTCCTCTATCATCCAATTTAAGAGAAAAACAACTATGTACTAAATAATCAACTCCTTGTAACTTTAATTATGCTGACCTTCCTATCTGTATTCAGACTGTGCCTACCATCATTATAGGTGATTATAACGCTAGGCATAGGAATATTGGTAATTCACAGTTCAATAATCGTAACGGCAACCAACTGTTGTCACTATTAGGTATTTTTTTTTTTTTTTTGAGATATATACAAGAGTTGTTACATTCTTGTACAGCCACTAGTACGCGTAGCGTTTCGGGCAGGTCCCTGGAATACGATCCCCGCCGCGAAGAATCGTTTTTTCATCCAAGTACACATTTTACTGTTGCGTTAAACAGAGGCTACAGTTAAGGTATTGCGCCCAGTAAACCCTCCCCGGCCAGGATACGAACCCATGACATAGCGCTCGCGGAACGCCAAGCGAGTGTCTTACCACTACACCACGGAGACTGGGTAGTCACGATGATGCACAGATTGTGGGTGACCTTGAACCGACGCATATCTACGAAGGTATTCTTGATCTATGTCTCGGTTTCAACGTCTCCCACACTGTGTGCGCCTCGTCAATAGTGCCAGATATGGCGTCTGATCATCTGGTCATATTAGCCACTGTAAGCATTGGCAGCTCTATCCTCCCCTGCGGAATGTTCAAGCAGAAGAGGCTGGCTGTGCCCATCGATCAACGAGACAATTTTGTTGCTCATGTGCCAGAATGGTACAGTTCATCTGAGCCTTCATCAGTTGAAAATTTTAACAATGAGCTCACAGATACTATCGACCAGTTTATAGAATCACTTGATCCATCGTCCAGGCCACGTAACCCAAATTACACTGGTCATAGCACTTATGCTTATTATAATGATTCTAAATTGCATGCACTAAAACGCACTGCCAGAATAATTGGACTAGCTTATAGAAGGACCCGCACTGCTGAAATGCTTCGGCTCTTTCAAGCGGCTCTGGCTGAGGCGAGGGAACGTATGGTGGAGCTGAGGCAGACAGTTTGGAAACTTTTGTCCGTGGTCTCATTTCTCACACGCCACTAAGTCGGGCATGGAAGGATATCAACAAGATCAAAGGGAAAAATGCTGCAGAGATCTCGTACCCTAATCCTCTGCACAGAGCAAATGAGCTTGTTGATGCTTGGGCCACGACTTCCAACTTTGACAGTCTTCCTCTACCCTCACAGAATGAATTAAATAATAGATATACTGATAGGGCAAGGCTCCTTGACTTCAAGCTTCATCAAGAGGATGACTGTGACATGCTTCTTACTAAATACGAACTAGATTCTGCTCTACATAAGGCAAAGCTACATCTCCCGGGGAGGATGGAGTTACTTACGGCATACTGCGTATGCTTCTGCTAGTTCCAGGGAATCCCTTGCTTCAATTGTATAATATGAGCTATGTAACTGGGGAGCTTCCTAAGTCATGGACCAACAGTGTTATTATTCCCATTCCTAAACCTCACCAGCCGAGTGTTTTTCGCCCAGTCTCCCTCACTAGTTGTCTCTGTAAGTGTCTTGAGAGGATGGTTCTCATCCGTCTCCTTTACAAAATTAATAATATGTTGTCTCCCCAGATATATGGCTTTACGCATGGAAGAGTGTACATCACTGTATTACCACATTCCTCACCCTGCATACTGATAGGTCATATACCACTTTCCTAGATCTTAAGTCAGCCTTTGACATTGCTAACCCACACGTCATTCTGAGAGAACTTGCTAAAATGAATTTTGGAGGATGGCTTCTACGGTGGATAAGAGGCTATCTATCCAACAGGAAGTCATCTGTACTGTTCCAAGGGCATAGGCGTGTAACGAGAGATTTTGAACTTGGCACTCCACAGGGAGGTGTCCTCAGTCGTACTCTGTTCAATGTGTTAATCAATGCACTTTTAAACTTAGTAACTAAAAGGTCCAGCGAACACATTAGCTATGTGGATGATATACTGATCCACACCAATGGGTATACCAACACCCAAATGTTCTGAACTCTGTATTGTACACATGTCAGGAACTATGCTTAGTCATCTCAGTAGAGAAAACAAAGATCCTGAACCGACACCCACCCAGACGGGGTGGCCCCGTTCGCAAAATACAGTTGGATGATGGCTCTCTGCTCGACTATGTTACCAGATACAAATACCTTGGGCTTGAGGTTCTACTGTACCGCAATGTTTTAGCCAGACTGGGTCGCCAATGTAGAGGTTCCGTGCTCTCAAGGCTGTGGCAGGCAAACACAACTGCACCGTACAGTGTTATATATTTATTTCAGTTTGAATAATTTTTAATATTAAAGGATAAATCCTTTAATTGGTTGAAATTGGTTTTAACATTCGAAATCTAATTGTTGATGTTAAATAATATAAGGTTCAAATTTATTAAGATACATACTTTAAAAACTATTTTATTTGATACCACACAGTATCACGTTAAGAGAAGCGTCTCGCCTTGCTAACCCAAGTATAAAATATATAAAGAAACGGTGCAACTGTACTGCTATCTGCAGTACAAATACATGTCCCTATTTAAAGAAAAAATAAACTGCACCAATCACTGCCACTCCTCACACCAATGCAACAATAAGGAGAGTGATAACAGTGCTTCACATTCGACAACGTTAAATTATTTAACAGATGACGAGATAATGATAATCACTAAATTTCGGATACTTGAGGCAAAGTGAAATTCGCACCATTTACCCCATCTATCATCATTCTATTATGCAGGAGGTACTACAAGTATATAGGTCATCCAATAATAATAGCAATTTCTAGAAGTTACCACCGTTAGGCTTAGGCTCGGCTACAAGTACTACTGGGAATTTGTAACATCTACTGATTAGATTTGACTAAATGTAAACTCTGTCAGCAGAACTATTCGCATACTTTGCGTCATTATATAATGGAATGTGAAAAAAATCACGGAATTTAGAGATAACACCATCATTAGTGTCCCAGAAATGTGTAAGTACTTCATTCATAATGATGTGCTGCCCGAAATCTTAGCGAAGTATCCAAATTTGCTTACTGTAGGTAATGCATGCACATGACTGTAAAGCTACCGCCCAGTTGGGTGGGTGTGGAGCACATGACTGTACTGCTGCCGCCCAGTTGGGTGGGTGTGCAGCACATGACTGTAAAGCTGCCGCCCAGTTGGGTGGGTGTGCAGCACATGACTGTAAAGCTGCCGCCCAGTTGGGTTGGTGTGGAGCAAGACTAGTAACTGTGCGACTCCTCATAGATGTAGTAAGTCCTTGTATAGTGACTGTTGTGTGCCTCTTGTTGAATCACTTGTGACACAAAAGATTACTGATGTGTGTATTTGTGTGGGTGATTAAATATGTATGTGTATGTATATTTGTATACGTATGTATATGTACATGTATGCATAAGTATGTGTACATTAATAATTTTGTAACTAGCGTCAAAAGATTGTTATTTGCTTAGCTAAACGACTAGAGGTTTCAGTTCCTAAACCGATTATGTGCCTCTGTAATCCTTTACACCACCGCCCCACGGGATGGGTATTATGGGGTGCATAATAAACAAATGAAGAAGAATGACCGAACCCCCCAATTCATTTAGCTGAGCAGTTACAATCTTGATGAGCTAGTTACAAAATTCACTATAAGTCGTCACATCATAATTGGGTTCGAGATCGACCACAAGTAGTGCATTACATAATTTATCAGTATTGTGCAGCCTGTGATCCCCGCCTGGCTGGATACTGATACCTAGGTAGTTTTCATGTGTCCGGACACCGGCGATAAGGTGGTATTATTTATTTAACTTAAGAGATATTTATTTTTAATGTGTTGTCACATTAACGGCTACATCTTCCTTTCTTCTGACATATAGATTTTTAAGATTATTAAAATATATGGAAACTAATTATACAATTTATTGGCTGGTGTGCAGGGCTTCACACTCTCAGAACTAGCCATCAAGTAACTATCAACGCATATATCTTCGTTTTCACTTCAGTTATATTTTGACAAAGGATTTTAAATGTAGCCTATATTTCTACCTTTCTGATGACATAAATACTTTCGTTAATTACAATATCTAGATCAACTACACTTGATTTTCAAAAGGTTGTATAATTTTCCATCAATGGAGAGCATCAGCCAAGAAGCCTTCTTTAAAATATGAATATCTTTCCTCACCCATAAGATCTACTCTCTGAATAAAACGCAAAAAACGACTTGATTGTAACCTATCCACCGCTGCCCATTGGATGGGGGGAGAGGGGGTATGTGGTAGATAAACATATCAATTGTGACACTATAGCCCTCCATATATGTCAGTTGCTTAAATTATAACTGTACTCTGTTGGTCGGTCTCGAGCCCATTGTTCATGTGACAATGTGCATTGACTTTTGTAACTAGCTTATCAAATTATAACTTGCTTGGCTAATGAATTGTGGGGCTCATCCCTGAACCCATTATGTGCCTCTGTAACACTCCACTATCGCCCATAGGATGGTATGGGGTGCCTAATAAATGAACTAAACTAAGCTCTGCCTTTTTGATAACATATACAATTATAAGCTTTATTTGTGAATCTTAATTAAACATATATCACAGAGCCTGTAGGGTTTGGTGAGATGAGTGAAGAGACATGGGAGATTTTCATAAGTACAGTACAAGGGTTTAAGTAGCGAACGCATGTCACGAATAACGAGTATATATAACAAACTATTGTCCTATGAAGTCGACTTAACTTCCAAACTATATTTTTTAATAATGTTAAATGTTTTCTGCTAGTTTAATAGAGTTTTTATTAAAAATACGTTTCTACTTGTTAACTATAATTCTAT
>WNGS01075340.1:44305-55724 GCA_020271785.1 Procambarus virginalis | reverse complement strand
CTCGCTCAGTCAACAGATTACAGAACCAACTAGGAACGAAACACACTAACTTGTTTCACAAACATGATGAACTAATCAGATACATCATCCAATCTCAGATACTTCATACTCAGACCATAAGCTCATTGAATGCGCTACTAGCATAAATAACGTTACTAGGTCCTAAGAGACCCAACAAGTGAGAAGGAATATTCCAATCAATCAATTTCAACAATAAGAGGATTGACTGGGAAAAATGAATGTAGAACTTGCAACCATTCATGGAGATGGTCTTGAGCGACAAAACTCCCACACAGGGAATAGCTAACTGATAGCTGAAGCTTACAAGGTCTGCTTGAAGCACGTGCCTATGAGGAGGGGCAGAAAGAGGACCACCTCAGAAGAGAACCGCAGACGACTGTACAGGAGAAGGAAAAAATACGGAAATGCTTCGGCAGACACAACTATCACAAGCAAGGAAAATAAGCCTAAGCAGGGAGATCAAAGAAATAGAACTAATGTTGAAGCGATCATATGAGTCTGAGGAAATGGAATTGGAACAGAAATCTATAGAAGAGATAAGGAAAAATCCTAAATATTTTTCACATACGCAAATCAAAATCCAAAACCTCGACCAGTATTGGACCGTTAATTATAAATGAAGGTACGTACACAGAGGACGACAAAGATATTAGTGAAATTCTAAGAAGCCAGTATGAGGCTATGTTTAGCACACCAATAATCAACATGAAAGTTGATGACCCAGACAGCTTCTTTATGAATGACATTCAAGCTGCAGATAATAAACGGATATTACCACAAACTCGGAAGACTTTGAAAGAGAAATTGACAATATGCCCTGCACTCAGCTAGGGGGCCTGACTCATGGAATTCAATATTCATAAAGAAATGTAAAGTACCAGTAGCGAGAGCACTCAGCGTAATATGGAGAAAGAGCCTGGATACTGGGGAGATACCCAGCACTTAAATCTGAGATATAACTCCGTTGCACAAGGGGGGAGTAAAGCCCTGGCAAAAAATTATAGGCCAGTTGCACTAACATCACACATAATAAAAGTGTTTGAAAGAGTGATTAGGAATTAAATTTCTAGTTTTATGGAAAACAATGAATTGCACAACCCAGGACAACATGGATTTAGAGTGGGAAGATCCTGTCTGTCACAGTTACTCAACCACTATGACAAAATCACAGAAGTGCTAGAAGAAAAGCAAATTGCAGATGTTGTATACACAGACTTTGCAAAGGCATTCGACAAATGTGACCATGGGAATAGCTCACAAAATGAGGTCAATGGGAATAACTGGAAAAGTAGGATGCTGGATACTCAATTTCTTGTCGAACAGAACACAAAGAGTAACAGTCAATCAGATAAAATCGAGTCAAAGTGATGTTAAAAGCTCTGTACCTCAAGGTACTGTCCTTGCACCACTACTTTTCCTTATTCTCATATCTGATATAGACAAAAATACACGTCACAGCTTCGTGTCATCCTTTGCAGAGGACACAAAAATCAGCATGAAAATTACCTCTGCTGAAGACATTGAAAAACTACAAGCAGATGTCAACAAAGTTCTCGATTGGGCAGCAGAAAATAACATGGTGTTTAACAGTGATAAATTTCAGGTACTCAGGTACGGCAAAAATGAGGATCTGAAACATAATACAGGGTACAAAACACAATCGAATCTTCCCATAGTAGAAAAACAGCATGTCAAGGATTTGGGAATAATGATGTCAGACGATCTAACGTTTAGGGAGCATAACCAAGCAAATATTGCGTCAGCCAGAAAAATGATCGGATGGATTACGAGAACTTTCAAATCCAGGGATCCCATCACAATGGTTATACTCTTCAAGTCACTTGTGTTGTCCCGTCTCGAGTACTGCTCAGTACTCGCTTTCCCCTTCAGAGCAGGAGAGATTGCTGAAATAGAGGGAATACAGAGAACATATACGGCACGCATAGACAAGATAAAGCACCTAAATTATTGGGATCGTCTCAAAACTCTCAAAATGTACTCTCTAGAAAGGAGACGAGAGAGATACCAAATAATATACACATGGAAAATACTGGAGGGCCAGGTCCCAAATCTGCACAGTAAAATAACAACGTACTGGAGTGAACGATATGGAAGAAAATGCAAGATTGATCCAGTGAAGGGCAGAGGTGCCATAGGCACAATCAGAGAGCATTGTGTAAACATCAGAGGTCCGCGACTGTTCAACGTCCTCCCAGCGACTATAAGAGATATTGCTGGAACAACCGTGGACATCTTCAAGAGAAAACTGGACTATTTTTTAAGAGAAGTTCCGAACCAGCCGGGCTGTGGTGGGTATGTGACCCTGCGGGCTGCTCCAAGCAACAGCCTAGTGGACCAAACTCTCACAAGTCAAGCCTGGCCTCGGGCCGGGCTTGGGGAGTAGAAGAACTCCCAGAACCCCATCAACCAGGTATCAAGTAGGACCCAGGGTGGCGAGGTAGGCCGGGCGAGGCGTATGTACCTTATACGCTTGCCACATCATCCACCTCAGTCTCTCCCTCACTTGTATCAGACCTTTGTGTAAGGTTTTCTCTGGATCATAGTCTAGGTCATCATCCATAGCATCGTCATTGTACAAAATGTCTTATATCTCCTCAGAGAGTCGTTTTCCATGACCGCGGGTCACCGTGGAGTGGGAGCTCGTAGACGATGTGTCTGACATAGTTGCTGCTTTAAAACTGAGGCTTCCCACGGCTGTGGGGCATGCTGGGATCTTTTTTCAAGATGGTGGATGATCACTGGGGTCCCCAGGCATCCATTTCGTACCCGCGTCACCGCGCGCCAGTTTGAATGGAACGTGGAAAAATAAAAATACCCGGAGGCGCGTTGCGCATCCCCGATGAGGGCCTGCAGGTGCGTTGCGCGGTTGATGGGTTAAGAGAGTACATATAAATGATGTTGATTTTACATCCTAGTAAAGCCGCTAGCACGCATAGCGTTTCGGGCAAACATTTCGGGCAAACTTCTTCAAAAGCTATTTTCAATACAGTACTTTATTTTCCTCCTCCATGGCTTTGCTTTTAGCTTCCCAGTGATTCTTGTCCTTGCATAATTCTTTCACTAGCCCTTCAAGATCTGATACTTTGCTACTCAAGTGGTCATTACTTTCTCTAATTCCTGGGCATTTCCATATGATAGTTCACAATAATGTCTAATTTTGCCAACTTGTTGTGCAAATTGCTCATATTAATACTTCATTGAATCCACTAAAATCCAGAGCTGATTATTTTTTCTCTTTGCCGTGGCCATCTTGAATTTTGCCGTCAGTGTGTTTTGTGTAATTGCCTATGTGTAGTTATAGACAAATTTTACTTCAATGTACAGTGAAACCTCGGTTGATGACTGCCCTAGAAGACAAATTTTTTGGAACACGATGTCAATTTCGTAGTAAAATTTTAATTTGTACACGGCGGTTTACATGGAAGACGACGTCTGTTCGTATGCGTATGGGTCGAATGAGCATGTGTTGCGTGGTGGACAGTGAGGGGACTGGATGGATGGATGGTAAAGGTACTGGATGGATGGATGGTGGAGGGGGACTGGATGGATGGATGGTGGGGTGAATCTCCGTCCCCCACTATGCACCCTCCTTGCTTCCCCCATACTGCCACTGGACCCTTCCTGCTACCTTCACCCCCCACACTGCACCCTCCCCACTACCTCCCATGCCACCACTGGACCCTCCCTGCTACCTTCATCCCCCACACTGCACCCTCTCCGCTACTCCCATGCCACCATTGGACCCTTCCCCCCACACTGGACCCTCCCTGCTACCACCATCCTGCCACCAGACCCTCCCTGCTACCTCTATCCACACACTGAACCCCTCTCTCTAGCTGTACCCTCCCAACCACATCTGGACCGTATTAATACGGGCATCGTTGCTACCAGCTGGTAGCAACCTTCATCATTCTACCAGCTGGTGGATCAGCAGGCAGACTGCATGACATTAAACTCTTGTTGTTTACTGACTGTGAAAGCCTGATTGACTGTAAATGGCTGAATGACTAAATGCCTAACTGGTTGCTACCACAACTGTGAATGCTTGACTTGCCTTTGGTTATGGCTGCCTGTGACTGGTCTTGACTGTGAATGCTTGACTGCCTTTGGGTATGACTGCCTGTGACTGGTCTCGACTGTGATGCTTGACCAACTTGTGACAAAGTGACTGCTTCTGACTGGCTGCCACATAACAAAAGCAGTGAAATGTTTGAAAGGGAAATCTGAATCAGTGATGCAGATACAAAAGTGTTTAAGGCAAGCAGGGGACAGTTTCACCACCACCTCCCTCCTCCTCACCCTCCTCACACACCAACACCACTTCTCCCTCCAACCTCAGTCTTCCATATGCCACCAAGAGTCATCAGTAAAGGTAAAGGGCAGTTAAATGTTCACTTATTTTATTTATGGTTTATATTTATACCTGATTGTTTTGTTTATGACAAATATGAGTAGTATTCTGTATAAAATGTATTTTTAAGTTAATGTTTTTGGGGGATGTGGAACAGACTGATTCAATTTACATTATTTCTTATGGGAAAATTCAATTTGGTTGACAACTTTTTGGTTGATGAACGCGTCTCTGAGAAGGTTTATGATCATAAATGAAGGTACCACTGTACCTATTGATAATCTTTAAATTTTACTACAATGTACCTATTAATATTCAAATTTTTCTACAATTTACCTACTTATAATTATCTGTTAGATTATGGAACTGTCCAAAATGCTATACATAGCATAACACACTATGTGTGTTAGCAACACTAGCACACCTTGTTGCTAGCACACAACAAAGCCTGTTAGTGGCTTTGCAAGAATGTAAAAACATCAATGTTATGTATTCTCACAAACCCAATCTACCTTTTTATATATATAAATAAATAAATTAAATGAGAGCTATGCTCGTGGTGTCCTGTCTTCTCAGCACTGTGTCATATAACGTTTTGAAACTACTGACAGTTTTGGCTTCCTCCACCTTCTCACCAAACTTGTTCCAACTGTCTACCACTCTGTGAAAGTGAATTTTCCTATATTTCTTTGACAGCTTTGTTTAGTTAGCTTAACACTTTCGCTCGGCGATGACTCGGCATTGAGTCGTCCGTTTACTAGAGGGAAAGTCCGGCGAGGACTCTGCATTGAGTCGTCGGTACGGCAACAGTAGTGGCGTTTTCGGGAGGGTCTTGCCGTGGTTTTGGACATTATATGCATATACAGAGCACCACTTCGTTTCCGAACTTTAGTTATCCGAAACTTCCAGTTTCCCGATTGGGTTTGGGAGTCATGCTACACGAACAAAGTTCGGGTAGGAAGCGGTCCGCCAAGCCTCGCGCCGGCCGTGGTGATGGGTGGGAGATGGTCCAGTTTGCCCACTGACCGTGTTGGGCGCCACTAATCTAGAGTGCCTTCTACCCTGTGATTTCACAGATTCACGGCCTATTATTCCTGTTGATTTGTCATGAGGCTGGAGAGTTCAATCTGCACAATTAAGAAACATCTGTGCACCATGTCGGCTCCAAATGCACGCATTGCGTCAATGATTGCTGACTGGTGGTGGATGGATGGGAGCTTAGGTGGGAGGCAGTATGAGAGAGAGGGAGAATTAGTGAGAAAGGGAGGGGGAGGTAGGCAGGAAAAGTAGTGAGGGGGGGATGGAAAATTAGGGAGGGAGGGAAAGGCAGGCAGGCAGAGAGGCGGGCAGGCAGAGAGGCAGGCGGGCAGGCAGAGAGGCAGGCAGGCAGGCAGAGGCAGGCAGGCAGGCAGAGACGCAGAGAGGTAGACAGGCAGGCCGGCAGAGAGGCAGGCAGGCCGGCAGAGAGGCAGGCAGGCCGGCAGAGAGGCAGGCAGGCCGGCAGAGAGGCAGGCAGGCCGGCAGAGAGGCAGGCAGGCAGGCAGGCAGAGAGGCCGGCAGGCAGAGAGGCCGGCAGGCAGAGAGGCAGGCAGGCAGAGAGGCAGGCAGGCAGAGAGGCAGGCAGACAAAGAGGCAGGCAGGCAGAGAGAGAGGCAGAGAGAAAGGCAGGCAGAGAGGGGCAGAGAGGCTGGCAGCCTGCCTTTCCCTCCCTCCCTAATTCTCCCATTCTCCCTCACTACTTTCCTCCTAGCATCTCTCCCTACCTTCCCCTCCCTCCCTCCCTTTCTCACTAATCCTCCCCCTCTCCCACTATTTCTCCTATCTCACTAATTCTTAACCTCCCCCCCCCCCCTTTGTTGGTGGAGTGGTGAGGGAGGCAGTAAGGAAAGATTTGCTGACCAGGTGATTGTTGCCAAACTTCTCAGTCATATTGTATTACAATTTTATTCTTAGCTGTAAAATATTTATGCCAAAATGTTAATTTTCATATATTAATATACATTATTAATCATTAACATGTTATATGATTTCCTATTTATTAATTAAACAAATATAGTTTTATTTATGAATTATGCACAGTTGGCATCTGTGAGCAGGCGCTGACAGACATGTCCGCCTCTACACAGCCTCCACCCCGTTAGTAGCTCCCCCTCCTCTATAGCCTGCTGTTCTCATGTTATGAGGAAGGCAGTGAGGGAAGGATGGCAGGCATTGAGGGGAGAGGCAGTGAGGGGGGGGAAAGGCAGTGAGGGGAAGAGGCAATGAGGAGGAGAGGCAGAGAGGGGGGAGAGGCAGAGAGGGGGGGAGAGGCAGAGAGGGGGGGGGGAGAGGCAGTAAGGGGGGAGGCAGAGAGGGGGAGATGCAGTGAGAGATAGAAACAGTGAGGGAGGGAAGGCAGGCAGGCAGGCTGGCAGGCTGGCAGGCAAGCTGGCAGGCTGGCAGGCAAGCTGGCAGGCTGGCAGGCAAGCTGGCAGGCTGGCAGGCAAGCTGGCAGGCTGGCAGGCTGGCAGGCAAGCTGGCAGGCTGGCAGGCAGGCTGGCAGGCTGGCAGGCAAGCTGGCAGGCTGGCAGGCAAGCTGGCAGGCTGGCAGGCAAGCTGGCAGGCAAGCTGGTAGGCTGGCAGGCAAGCTGGCAGGCTGGCAGGCAAGCTGGCAGGCTGGCAGGCAAGCTGGCAGGCAAGCTGGCAGGCTGGCAGGCAAGCTGGCAGGCTGGCAGGCTGGCAGGCAAGCTGGCAGGCTGGCAGGCTGGCAGGCTGGCAAGCTGGCAGGCAAGCTGGTAGGCTGGCAGGCAAGCTGGCAGGCTGGCAGGCTGGCAGGCAAGCTGGCAGGCTGGCAGGCAAGCTGGCAGGATGTTCCTGCAGGCTGGCAGGATGTTCCTGCAGGCTGGCAGGCAAGCTGGCAGGCAGGCTGGCAGGATGTTCCTGCAGGCTGACAGGAAACATCCAGAGGATGTTTGCCAGAAGTCTTAATAATCAGCTAGGAACAATTAAGGACTTTTATAAAGCGGATCAGGACTTCACTTATTGGTGAGTACAAACAAAATACGGTCGCATTTACGCTATGAACCTGTCGATTTTTTCCCCTAGAGTTTTTTCATACATTTTTCGGAAAAATTTCTTTTTACATTTCTAGTTTACAGTATCCACTCAATTTAACGACCTATATGGGGCTGTACCCTAGTCGTTATTTCCGGAGCTCCGTTATTTCCGAAGTTAGGTCGGGTCGGGTAATTTTTCAAGTAACATTCAGGTAGGATATATTTTATACTGTATAACTAAAATTAAATAAAGTTCATTGTGTAATTGCATTCCAGTTTAGTGCCACGCCGACGATTAAGCCAGCTGGTGGCTGCTGCATGGATGATATGTGAACACGGTCTGATCAAGTCCAGATGGGTGGAAAAAAATTGATTCATTCCTTTGTATTGCAAAATATTTCATGTATCAATCAGTGATTGTTAATATTTTCTCAATAAAATTTTAGAGATGTGTTTTGATTTACCCTGAACAGTGCAGGTAATGTATTTTTAATGTTATGACACAGGGCGTGGCGGCCAGGCCATAACAATGGCGATCGAGCCTTGTCACTGAGAGCTAGCCAAGACGAAATATTTTGAGCTCACCTTTTCTCTGCTAACGATAGAATATACATTTGCAGAGAGTAATATGTAGCTTTTGTTGAAAAAAAATTAATATCTTGTAATACTATAACAAAATTGGTAAATTGACTTACTTTTTTTGAAGCTGAAGATTACGAAGCTTTGAAGATTACGTCATCCTCTGCAGCGCTTGTTTTATATTGTTTATATTGCATACAGGGTACATACAGTATGCACACTTATTTTCAGGCATTCACTTCACACAACAGCTAGGCTTACTACTAATTCACATGAGTTCTAATTCTACTTCACTATTGACAATTATTTCTACTGTATATTTACACTGTACAGTATCTTTTTGTCTAGGCTTAATTAATCATTAACACTTACAATACTGTACTCTATCAACACTTTTTACACTAATTTATATGCCTTTCAATCATAATTTATATCGTTAGTGGATGACTCGTCACGACTTGTCGATGAGAATTCAGCATCGGCGGGTGCAACATGGCTTGTAGAGCATTCATTGCCGGTGGATGCTCCATGATTTATCGATGAGAGTTCAGCATCGGCGGATGTAGCATGACTTGTAGAGCATTCGTTGCCGGCGGATGCTCCACGACTTGTCGATGGGAATTCAGCATCGGCAGGTGCAGCATGGCTTGCAGAGCATTCGTTGTCGGCGGATGCTCCACGACTTGTCGATGGTAATTGAGCATCGGCGGGTGCAGCATGGCTTGCAGAGCATTCGTTGCCGGCGGATGCTCCACGACTTGTCGATGGTAATTCTGCATCGGCGGGTGCAGCATGGCTTGTCGACGAAGATTTTTCACGAACCGTTGAAATCATGAATTTATCTATTTTTGTTTGAATCTGATTTTCTCTGGCTAACGTTCTGAGACATTGCTTAAAGGCTGTAAAGTGTACATAAAAATTTCCAACAACCTCATGTTTACTTTTTCTTGAATATTCAATGAGTTCCTCAATTTGTTCCAATCTTTTCTGATATCCGACACCTCTAGGCAGAGCCTCACCAACATCGTCCGAGTCATCATCAGAGTCATCAGAGTCATCAGAGTCATTTCCGAGAACACTTTGTGCAATCTGTTCTTCAGTTAACAATTCATAACCAGGATCGTAATCATTTTCTAACCATTCATTGATATCATTCACTTGTACACCCTGACCAGCTTGGAGCAACATTGTTCGGATCGTTTCTTCAAACCCTTCAAAATCATTGGCTTCATTTTCAAAACCTTCGAATTCACTATCAGATACTGCTGCGTCACATCTAGGCCTCTCTGTTAACAGTTTCTTCCATGAATTTGTTAGTGTGGTTTCTTTCACTTTATTCCAAAGCCTAGCCCAGTGGAATATTGCTTCCCTGATTGTGTACTTTTTGAGATTTTCTAGTGTTCTTTGAGCCCTTGTATCCTTTCCTGTCAATTCATCTTCCTCGCTAGGTAAAACAACTAAAACATCTTCAAGCATTGCTGTTTGGTACATACGTTTAGCAGCAAGGATAACACCTTGGTCCATGGGCTGGATCAAGGATGTTGTGTTGGTGGAAGTGCCATGCATTTTATTCTGCCATCCCTTGAAATTAACTTGCTAATGGGATGAGCAGGGGCATTATCTAGCAGCAATAATGCCTTAACCTCACTGGCCTTTATTCCACATTTGTTGATCTGGAATTCTCTAACTTCTTTGCAAAAGTGGTTTTCAAACCAGTCCGTAAATATTGTTTGATTAAACCATGATTTCTTAGAACTGTAATATATTACGGGTAGTGCCTGCATTATATTTTTTAAGGCTCGAGGATTTTTAGACTTGCCTACCACGGCACATTTTGTCCTGTGAGAGGCATCAGCATTAGCACAGAGCAAGACTGAGAGTCGTTCCTTGCTTATCTTTCGTCCAGGAATATTTTCCTGCATCCTACTGGTTAAGGATGTACTTGGTACAGCTCGCCACATAAACCCAGTTTCGTCAGCATTATATACTTGATATTTGCTTAAATTATTACTGACAATGTACTCGTTTAATTTAGCCTTGAATGAATCAACATTAGTGGGATCAGCACTTGACGCCTCACCAGAATTTTTTTGGTGTTTGAAATGTTATGCCGAGCCTTAAATCTTCCAACCCACCCATCACTTGCATTGAAATCTTTTATACCTAATTGAATGGCAAGTTTACTTGCTGCAACTTTAAGCTCTTCAAATCTTATTGCCATGCCAATTGTGCGGTGCTGAATAAACCACTTATACACTGCAGCATCCAATTGTGGATACTGACCAGACTTTACTGTTTTTCTTGAACATGCAGCACCAGAAGTAGCACACTCTGTTGTGCTCACATATTTTAATAGAGTATCCTTCTGTTTCTTGATGTCACTTACTGTACTTTTCCCGATGTTAAACTCTGCTGCTGCTCGTGCATGAGAATATCCTTTATCGAGTTTCTTAATTAACTCCAGCTTCTGTGCAACCGTCAGGCGCTTCCTTTGGGTAACTTTGGCATTTTGTAAATTAAAAAGATCACAATTAACAGTACAGTAATATCCTTCACAATTGAAGCTAGCCGCGCGAGTTCACAGTAAACAATGGGAACACATGGCGCGGCGGAGCACATTCTAGGTCCGTGGGAAAAAAATACCTAGTGCCTATACTATAAAAGGTATTTAATAAGAAAACAAAGACTTTTGCTTAACAAAACTGTTTCAAAATATTTTATTAATAATAATTTAGAATTTTCTTCATTAAACTGAATCATTTTAAAAGAAAATTAAGATGTAATATATGAGTCTGGACGATCCAGGTCGGTGGCCTGGTCGCCATGCGAGGGACGCCTGTGCCACAACAATCCCAATACCGACCGTCTGTAATATCGACCGCCAAACCGGTATAGGAGGCTCCAGATACCGGTCTCCCAAACCGGTCGTTAATACCGGCAGATCGGTATAAAAGAGGCCGTTAAATTGAGTGGATACTGTATTTTTTCCCCTCTATTTCTCGTATACGAACTTACATTTAACCGACGGGTCTCGTCCCAAGGGGTTCGGAAACCAAGTGTGCTCTGTACTCTTATAGGGAATTCATTGTGAATACATTGATACCAAAATGAAAGACCTAGGACCAGAATTCAGGTAACAAAGTTGAAAACAGAATACTGTACCAATTTTATTGCTCTTATTAGCGCTTACGGGATAACACTCCGTCACTTCCTGTTTGCTGTGGGTGGTACGCCGGCTTTGGACTTTATATTTGCATATGCCTGTAGGAATTCTATTGCGAACACAATGATACCAAAATGAAAGACCTAGGACGAAATTGAGATGTCCAAAGTGTAGAGATGTACACATTTATTGCTCCTGTGCGCTCCCATGTAGCGCACACATCATTTTCTCAGTTTCTCACCGGTCTTT
>WNGS01075340.1:30357-43305 GCA_020271785.1 Procambarus virginalis | reverse complement strand
AGACCGGTGAGAAACTGAGAAATGAGTGTGCGCTACATGGGAGCGCACAGGAGCAATAAAATTGTACACTCTCTACACTTTGGACATCTCAATTGTCGTCCTAGGTCTTTCATTTTGGTATCATTGTGTTCGCAATAGAATTCCCTACAGGCATATATGCAAATATAAAGTCCAAAAGCCCGGCTAACACCCACAGCAAACAGAAGTGACGGAGTGTTATCCCTGTAAGCGCTAATAAAGAGCAATAAAATTGGTACATATTCTGTTTTTCAACTTTGTTCCATGAATTCTGGTCCTAGGCTTTCATTTTGGTATCAATGTATTCACAATGAAATTCCCTATAAGATTACAGAGCACCACTTGGTTTCCGAACCCCTTGGGGACGAATACCCTTCGGTTAACATGTAGTTCGTATACGAGAAATAAGGGGAAAAATACAGTATCCACTCAATTTAACGGCCTCTTTATACCGATCTGCCGGTATTAACGACCGGTTTGGGAGACCGGTATCTGGAGCCTCCTATACCGGTCTGGCGGTCGATATTACAGACGGTCGGTATTGGGATTGTTGTGGCACAGGCGTCCCCTCGCATGGCGACCAGGCCACCGACCTGGATCGTCCAGACTCATATATTACATCTTAATTTTCTTTTAAAATGATTCAGTTTAATGAAGAAAATTCTAAATTATTATTAATAAAATATTTTGAAACAGTTTTTGTTAAGCAAAAGTCTTTGTTTTCTTATTAAATACCTTTTATAGTATAGGCACTAGGTATTTTTTTTCCCACGGACCTAGAATGTGCTCCGCCGCGCCATGTGTTCCCATTGTTTACTGTGAACTCGCGCGGCTAGCTTCAATTGTGAAGGATATTACTGTACTGTTAATTGTGATCTTTTTAATTTACAAAATGCCAAAAGTACCCAAAGGAAGCGCCTGACGGTTGCACAGAAGCTGGAGTTAATTAAGAAACTCGATAAAGGATATTCTCATGCACGAGCAGCAGCAGAGTTTAACATCGGGAAAAGTACAGTAAGTGACATCAAGAAACAGAAGGATACTCTATTAAAATATGTGAGCACAACAGAGTGTGCTACTTCTGGTGCTGCATGTTCAAGAAAAACAGTAAAGTCTGGTCAGTATCCACAATTGGATGCTGCAGTGTATAAGTGGTTTATTCAGCACCGCACAATTGGCATGGCAATAAGATTTGAAGAGCTTAAAGTTGCAGCAAGTAAACTTGCCATTCAATTAGGTATAAAAGATTTCAATGCAAGTGATGGGTGGGTTGGAAGATTTAAGGCTCGCATAACATTTCAAACACCAAAAAATTTCTGGTGAGGCGTCAAGTGCTGATCCCACTAATGTTGATTCATTCAAGGCTAAATTAAACGAGTACATTGTCAGTAATAATTTAAGCAAATATCAAGTATATAATGCTGACGAACTGGGTTTATGTGGCGAGCTGTACCAAGTACATCCTTAACCAGTAGGATGCAGGAAAATATCCTGGACGAAAGATAAGCAAGGAACGACTCTCAGTCTTGCTCTGTGCTAATGCTGATGCCTCTCACAGGACAAAATGTGCCGTGGTAGGCAAGTCTAAAAATCCTCGAGCCTTAAAAATATAATGCAGGCACTACCCGTAATATATTACAGTTCTAAGAAATCATGGTTTAATCAAACAATATTTACGGACTGGTTTGAAAACCACTTTTGCAAAGAAGTTAGAGAATTCCAGATCAACAAATGTGGAATAAAGGCCAGTGAGGTTAAGGCATTATTGCTGCTAGATAATGCCCCTGCTCATCCCATTAGCAAGTTAATTTCAAGGGATGGCAGAATAAAATGCATGGCACTTCCACCAAACACAACATCCTTGATCCAGCCCATGGACCAAGGTGTTATCCTTGCTGCTAAACGTATGTACCAAACAGCAATGCTTGAAGATGTTTTAGTTGTTTTACCTAGCGAGGAAGATGAATTGACAGGAAAGGATACAAGGGCTCAAAGAACACTAGAAAATCTCAAAAAGTACACAATCAGGGAAGCAATATTCCACTGGGCTAGGCTTTGGAATAAAGTGAAAGAAACCACACTAACAAATTCATGGAAGAAACTGTTAACAGAGAGGCCTAGATGTGACGCAGCAGTATCTGATAGTGAATTCGAAGGTTTTGAAAATGAAGCCAATGATTTTGAAGGGTTTGAAGAAACGATCCGAACAATGTTGCTCCAAGCTGGTCAGGGTGTACAAGTGAATGATATCAATGAATGGTTAGAAAATGATTACGATCCTGGTTATGAATTGTTAACTGAAGAACAGATTGCACAAAGTGTTCTCGGAAATGACTCTGATGACTCTGATGACTCTGATGATGACTCGGACGATGTTGGTGAGGCTCTGCCTAGAGGTGTCGGATATCAGAAAAGATTGGAACAAATTGAGGAACTCATTGAATATTCAAGAAAAAGTAAACATGAGGTTGTTGGAAATTTTTATGTACACTTTACAGCCTTTAAGCAATGTCTCAGAACGTTAGCCAGAGAAAATCAGATTCAAACAAAATAGATAAATTCATGATTTCAACGGTTCGTGAAAAATCTTCGTCGACAAGCCATGCTGCACCCGCCGATGCAGAATTACCATCGACAAGTCGTGGAGCATCCGCCGGCAACGAATGCTCTGCAAGCCATGCTGCACCCGCCGATGCTCAATTACCATCGACAAGTCGTGGAGCATCCGCCGACAACGAATGCTCTGCAAGCCATGCTGCACCTCCGATGCTGTTCCCATCGACAAGTCGTGGAGCATCCGCCGGCAACGAATGCTCTACAAGTCATGCTACATCCGCCGATGCTGAACTCTCATCGATAAATCATGGAGCATCCACCGGCAATGAATGCTCTACAAGCCATGTTGCACCCGCCGATGCTGAATTCTCATCGACAAGTCGTGACGAGTCATCCACTAACGATATAAATTATGATTGAAAGGCATATAAATTAGTGTAAAAAGTGTTGATAGAGTACAGTATTGTAAGTGTTAATGATTAATTAAGCCTAGACAAAAAGATACTGTACAGTGTAAATATACAGTAGAAATAATTGTCAATAGTGAAGTAGAATTAGAACTCATGTGAATTAGTAGTAAGCCTAGCTGTTGTGTGAAGTGAATGCCTGAAAATAAGTGTGCATACTGTATGTACCCTGTATGCAATATAAACAATATAAAACAAGCGCTGCAGAGGATGACGTAATCTTCAAAGCTTCGTAATCTTCAGCTTCAAAAAAGTAAGTCAATTTACCAATTTTATTATAGTATTACAAGATATTATTTTTTTTTCAACAAAAGCTACATATTACTCTCTGCAAATGTATATTCTATCGTTAGCAGAGAAAAGGTGAGCTCAAAATATTTCGTCTTGGCTAGCTCTCAGTGACAAGGCTCGATCGCCATTGTTATGGCCTGGCCGCCACGCCTGTGTCATAACATTAAAAATACATTACCTGCACTGTTCAGGGTAAATCAAAACACATCTCTAAAATTTTATTGAGAAAATATTAACAATCACTGATTGATACATGAAATATTTTGCAATACAAAGGAATGAATCAATTTTTTTCCACCCATCTGGACTTGATCAGACCGTGTTCACATATCATCCATGCAGCAGCCACCAGCTGGCTTAATCGTCGGCGTGGCACTAAACTGGAATGCAATTACACAATGAACTTTATTTAATTTTAGTTATACAGTATAAAATATATCCTACCTGAATGTTACTTGAAAAATTACCCGACCCGACCTAACTTCGGAAATAACGGAGCTCCGGAAATAACGACTAGGGTACAGCCCCATATAGGTCGTTAAATTGAGTGGATACTGGTAAACAGAAATGTCAAAAAAATTTTTCGCGCAAAATGTATGAAAAACTCTAGGAAAAAATACGACCGGTTCATGCTTAATGCGGCCGTAGTTTGTTTGTACCCCCAATAGTGAAGTCCTGATCCGCTTTATAAAAGTCCTTAATTGTTTCTAGCGTGATTATTAAGACTTCTGGCAACATCCTCTGGATGTTTCCTGTCAGCCTGCAGGAACATCCTGCCAGCTGCCTGCCAGCTTGCCTGCCAGCTGCAGGAACTCCTGCCAGCCTGCAGGAACATCCTGCCAGCTTGCTGCCAGCCTGCCAGCTGCCTGCCAGCCTGCCAGCCTGCCAGCTTGCCTGCCAGCCTACCAGCTTGCCTGCAGCTTGCCAGCCTGCCAGCCTGCCAGCCTGCCAGCTTGCCTGCCGCCTGCCAGCTGCCAGCTTGCCTGCCAGCCTGCCAGCTTGCCTGCCAGCTTGCCTGCCAGCCTGCCAGCTTGCCTGCCAGCCTGCCAGCTTGCCTGCCAGCCTACCAGCTTGCCTGCCAGCTGCCTGCCAGCCTGCCAGCTTGCCTGCCAGCTGCCAGCTTGCCTGCCAGCCTGCCACCTGCCTGCGCATGCCAGCTTGCCTGCCAGCCTGCCAGCCTGCCACTTGCCTGCCAGCCTGCCAGCTTGCCTGCCAGCCGCCAGCTGCCTGCCAGCCTGCCAGCTTGCCTGCCACCTGCCAGCCTGCCTGCCTGCCTTCCCTCCCTCACTGTTTCTATCTCTCACTGCATCTCCCCTCTCTCTCCTCCCCCCTTACTGCCTCTCCCCCCCCCTCTCTGCCTCTCCCCCCCTCTCTGCCTCTCCCCCCTCTCTGCCTCTCCTCCTCATTGCCTCTTCCCCACGCCTTTCCCCCCCCTCACTGCCTCCCCCTCAATGCCTGCCATCCTTCCCTCACTGCCTTCCTCATACATGAGAACAGCAGGCTATAGAGGAGGGGGAGCTACTAACGGGGTGGAGGCTGTGTAGAGGCGGACATGTCTGTCAGCGCCTGCTCACAGATGCCAACTGTGCATAATTCATAAATAAAACTATATTTGTTTAATTAATAAATAGGAAATCATATAACATGTTAATGATTAATAATGTATATTAATATATGAAAATTAACATTTTGGCATAAATATTTTACAGCTAAGAATAAAATTTAATACAATATGACTGAGAAGTTTGGCAACAATCACCTGGTCAGCAAATCTTTCCTTACTGCTCCCTCACCACTCCACCAACAAAGGGGGGGGGGGAGGTTAAGATTAGTGAGATAGGAGAAATAGTGGGAGAGGGGAGGATTAGTGAGAAAGGGAGGGAGGGAGGGGAAGGTAGGGAGAGATGCTAGGAGGAAAGTAGTGAGGGAGAATGGGAGAATTAGGGAGGGAGGGAAAGGCAGGCTGCCAGCCTCTCTGCCCTCTCTCTGCCTGCCTTTCTCTCTGCCTCTCTCTCTGCCTGCCTGCCTCTTTGTCTGCCTGCCTCTCTGCTGCCTGCCTCTCTGCCTGCCGCCTCTCTGCCTGCCGCCTCTCTGCCTGCCGGCCTCTCTGCCTGCCTGCCTGCCTGCCTCTCTGCCGGCCTGCCTGCCTCTCTGCCGGCCTGCCTGCCTCTCTGCCGGCCTGCCTGCCTCTCTGCCGGCTGCCTGCCTCTCTGCCGGCCTGCCTGTCTACCTCTCTGCGTCTCTGCCTGCCTGCCTGCTCTGCCTGCCTGCCTGCCTCTCTGCCTGCCGCCTGCCTCTCTGCCTGCCCGCCTCTCTGCCTGCCTGCCTTTCCCTCCCTCCCTAATTTTCCCATCCCCCCCTCACTACTTTCTTCCTGCCTACCTCCCCCTCCCTTTCTCACTATTCTCCCTCTCTCTCATACTGCCTCCACCTAAGCTCCCATCCATCCACCCACCAGTCAGCAATCATTGACGCAATGCGTGCATTTGGAGCCGACATGGTGCACAGATGTTTCTTAATTGTGCAGATTGAACTCTCCAGCCTCATGACAAATCAAACAGGAATAATAGGCCGTGAATCTGTGAAATCACAGGGTAGAAGGCACTCTAGATTAGTGGCGCCCAACACGGTCAGTGGGCAAACTGGACCATCTCCCACCCATCACCACGGGCCGGCGCGAGGCTTGGCGGACCGCTTCCTACCCGAACTTTGTTCGTGTAGCATGACTCCCCAACCCAATCGGGAAACTGAAGTTTCGGATAACTAAAGTTTCGGAAACGAAGTGGTGCTCTGTATATGCATATAATGTCCAAAACCACGGCAAGACCCTCCCGAAAACGCCACTACTGTTGCCGTACCGACGACTCAATGCAGAGTCCTCGCCGGACTTTCCTCTAGTAAACGGACGACTCAATGCCGAGTCATCGCGAGCGAAAGTGTTAAGCTACTAAACAAAGCTGTCAAAGAAATATAGGAAAATTCCTTTCACAGAGTGGTAGACAGTTGGAACAAGTTTGGTGAGAAGGTGGAGGAAGCCAAAACTGTCAGTAGTTTCAAAACGTTATATGACACAGTGCTGAGAAGACAGGACCACGAGCTAGCTCTCATTTAATTTATTTATTTATATATATAAAAAGGTAGATGGGTTTGTGAGAATACATAACATTGATGTTTTTACATTCTTGCAAAGCCACTAACAGGCTTGTTGTGTGCTAGCAACAAGGTGTGCTAGTGTTGCTAACACACATAGTGTGTTATGCTATGTATAGCATTTTGGACAGTTCCATAATCTAACAGATAATTATAAGTAGGTAAATGTAGAAAATTTGAATATTAATAGGTACATTGTAGTAAAATTTAAAGATTATCAATAGGTACAGTGGTACCTTCATTTATGATCATAAACCTTCTCAGAGACGCGTTCATCACCCAAATTTGTCAACCAATTGATTTTCCCATAAGAAATAATGTAAATTGAATCAGTCTGTTCCACATCCCCCAAAAACATTAACTTAAAATACATTTTATACAGAATACTACTCATATTTGTCATAAACAAAACAATCAGGTATAAATATAAACCATAAAAAAAAAATAAGTGAACATTTACTGCCCTTTACCTTTACTGATGACTCTTGGTGGCATATGGAAGACTGAGGTTGGA
This sequence comes from Procambarus virginalis, assembly GCA_020271785.1. NCBI lineage: Eukaryota > Metazoa > Arthropoda > Malacostraca > Decapoda > Cambaridae > Procambarus > Procambarus virginalis. The sequence goes on along the minus strand of WNGS01075340.1, from coordinate 36,309 downwards.
GGGAGAAGTGGTGTTGGTGTGTGAGGAGGGTGAGGAGGAGGGAGGTGGTGGTGAAACTGTCCCCTGCTTGCCTTAAACACTTTTGTATCTGCATCACTGATTCAGATTTCCCTTTCAAACATTTCACTGCTTTTGTTATGTGGCAGCCAGTCAGAAGCAGTCACTTTGTCACAAGTTGGTCAAGCATCACAGTCGAGACCAGTCACAGGCAGTCATACCCAAAGGCAGTCAAGCATTCACAGTCAAGACCAGTCACAGGCAGCCATAACCAAAGGCAGTCAAGCATTCACAGTTGTGGTAGCAACCAGTTAGGCATTTAGTCATTCAGCCATTTACAGTCAATCAGGCTTTCACAGTCAGTAAACAACAAGAGTTTAATGTCATGCAGTCTGCCTGCTGATCCACCAGCTGGTAGAATGATGAAGGTTGCTACCAGCTGGTAGCAACGATGCCCGTATTAATACGGTCCAGATGTGGTTGGGAGGGTACAGCTAGAGAGAGGGGTTCAGTGTGTGGATAGAGGTAGCAGGGAGGGTCTGGTGGCAGGATGGTGGTAGCAGGGAGGGTCCGTGTGGGGGAAGGGTCCAAGGGGCACGGGAGTAGCGGAGAGGGTGCAGTGTGGGGGATGAAGGTAGCAGGGAGGGTCCAGTGGTGGCATGGGAGGTAGTGGGGAGGGTGCAGTGTGGGGGGTGAAGGTAGCAGGAAGGGTCCAGTGGCAGTATGGGGGAAGCAAGGAGGGTGCATAGTGGGGGACGGAGATTCACCCCACCATCCATCCATCCAGTCCCCTCCACCATCCATCCATCCAGTACCTTTACCATCCATCCATCCAGTCCCTCACTGTCCCCACGCAACACATGCTCATTCGACCCACGCATACGAACAGACGTCGTCTTCCATGTAAAACCGCCGTGTACAAATTAAAATTTTACTACGAAATTGACATCGTGTTCCAAAAATTTGTCTTCTAGGGCAGTCATCAACCGAGGTTTCACTGTACATTGAAGTAAAATTTGTCTATAACTACACATAGGCAATTACACAAAACACACTGACGGCAAATTCAAGATGGCCACGGCAAAGAGAAAAAATAATCAGCTCTGGATTTTAGTGGATTCAATGAAGTATTAATTGAGCATTTGCACAACAAGTTGGCAAAATTAGACATTATTGTGAACTATCATATGGAAATGCCCAGGAATTAGAGAAAGTAATGACCACTTGAGTAGCAAAGTATCAGATCTTGAAGGGCTAGTGAAAGAATTATGCAAGGACAAGAATCACTGGGAAGCTAAAAGCAAAGCCATGGAGGAGGAAAATAAAGTACTGTATTGAAAATAGCTTTTGAAGAAGTTTGCCCGAAATGTTTGCCCGAAACGCTATGCGTGCTAGCGGCTTTTACTAGGATGGTAAAATCAACATCATTATATGTACTCTCTTAACCCATCAACCGCGCAAGCACCTGCAGGCCCTCATCGGGGATGCGCAACGCGCCTCCGGGTATTTTTATTTTTCCACGTTCCATTCAAACTGGCGCGCGGTGACGCGGGTACGAAATGGATGCCTGGGGACCCCAGTGATCCCCACCATCTTGAAAAAAGATCCCAGCATGCCCCACAGCCGTGGGAAGCCTCAGTTTTAAAGCAGCAACTATGTCAGACACATCGTTACTACGATTCCCACTCCCGGTGACCCGCGGTCATGGAAAACGACTCCTGAGGAGATTAAACTTTTGTACAATGACGATGCTAGGCTTATGACCTAGACTATGACCAGAGAATAACCTTACACAAAGGTCTGATACAAGTGGGGAAGAGCACTGAGGTCTATGATGTGCAGCTATAATGTTACATACGCCTCGCCCGGCCTACCTCGCCCCCTGGGTCCTGGTTGATACCTGGTTGATGGGGTTCTGGGAGTTCTTCTACTCCCCAAGCCCGCCCGAGGCCAGGCTCGACTTGTGAGAGTTTGATCCACCAGGCTGTTGCTTGGAGCGGCCCGCAGAGCCATACCCACCACAGCCCGGCTGATCCGGAACTTCTCTTAAAAACAGTCCAGTTTTCTCTTGAAGATGTCCACGGTTGTTCCGGCAATATTTCTTATAGTCGCTGGGAGGACGTTGAACAACCGCGGACCTCTGATGTTTATACAGTGTTCTCTGATTGTGCCTATGGCACCTCTGCTCTTCACTGGATCAATCTTGCATTTTCTTCCATATCGTTCACTCCAGTACGTTGTTATTTTACTGTGTAGATTTGGGACCTGGCCCTCCAGTATTTTCCACGTGTATATTATTTGGTATCTCTCTCGTCTCCTTTCTAGAGAGTACATTTGGAGAGCTTTGAGACGATCCCAATAATTTAGGTGTTTTATCTCGTCTATGCGTGCCGTATATGTTCTCTGTATTCCCTCTATTTCAGCAATCTCTCCTGCTCTGAAGGGGAAGTGAGTACTGAGCAGTATCGAGACGGGACAACACAAGTGACTTGAAGAGTACAACCATTGTGATGGGATCCCTGGATTTGAAAGTTCTCGTAATCCATCCGATCATTTTTCTGGCTGATGCGATATTTGCTGGTTATGCTCCCTAAACGTTAGATCGTCGGACATCATTATTCCCAAATCCTTGACATGCTGTTTTTCTACTATGGGAAGATTTGATTGTGTTTTTGTACCCTGTATTATGTTTCAGATCCTCATTTTTGCCGTACCTGAGTACCTGAAATTTATCACTGTTAACATCATGTTATTTCTGCTGCCCAATCGAAAACTTTGTTGACATCTGTTTGTAGTTTTTCAATGTCTTCAGCAGAGGTAATTTTCATGCTGATTTTTGTGTCATCTGCGAAGGATGACACGAAGCTGTGACGTGTATTTTTGTCTATATCAGATATGAGAATAAGGAAAGTAGCGGTGCAAGGACTGTACCTTGAGGTACAGAGCTTTTAACATCGCTTGGACTCGATTTTATCTGATTGACTGTTACTCTTTGTGTTCTGTTCGACAGGAAATGAGTATCCAGCGTCCTACTTTTCCAGTTATTCCCATTGACTCATTTTGTGAGCTATCACCCATGGTCACATTTGTCGAAAGCCTTTGCAAAGTCTGTGTATACAACATCTGCATTTTGCTTTTCTTCTAGGGCTTCTGTGATTTTGTCATAGTGGTTGAGTAACTGTGACAGACAGGATCTTCCCGCTCTAAATCCATGTTGTCCTGGATTGTGCAATTCATTGTTTTCCATAAAACTAGAAATTTGATTCCTAATCACTCTTTCAACACTTTTATTATGTGTGATGTTAGTGCAACTGGCCTATATTTTTTGCCAGGCTTTACCTCCCCCCCCTTGTGCAACGGAGCTATATCTGCAGATTTAAGTGCTGCTGGTATCTCCCCTGTATCCAGGCTCTTTCTCCATATTACGCTGAGTGCTCTCGCTACTGGTACTTTACATTTCTTTATGAATATTGAATTCCATGAGTCAGGCCCAGGGCTGAGTGCATAGGCATATTGTCAATTTCTCTTTCAAAGTCTTCCGAGTTTGTGGTAATATCCGTTATATTATCTGCAGCTTGAATGTCATTCATAAAGAAGCTGTCTGGGTCATCAACTTTCATGTTGTTATTGGTGTGCTAACATAGCCTCATACTGGCTTCTTAGAATTTCACTAATCTCTTTGTTGTCCTCTGTGTACGTACCTTCATTTGTAATTAACGGTCCAATACTGGTCGAGGTTTTGGATTTTGATTTTGCGTATGTGAAAAATATTGGATTTTTCCTTATCTCTTGTATAGCTCTCTGTTCCAATTCCATTTCCTCAGACTCATATGATCGCTTCAACGTTTGTTCTATTTCTTCGATCTCCCTGCTTAGGCTTATTTTCCTTGCTTGTGATAGTTGTGTCTGCCGAAGCATTTCCGTTTTTTTTCCTTCTCCTGTACAGTCGTCTGCGTTCTCTTTCTAGAGTGTCCTCTTTCTGCCCCTCCTCACCGGCACGTGCTTCAAGCAGACCTTGTAAGCTTCAGCTGTCAGTTGAGCTATTCCCTGTGTGGGAGTTTTGTCGCTTAAGACCGTCTCCCATTGAATGGTTGCAAGGTCTACATTTATTTTTTCCAGTCATCCTCTTATTGTTGAAATTGAATTGATTGAATATTCCTTCTCGCTTGTTGGGTCTCTTAGATCTACTACCGTTATTTATGCTAGTTCGCACTTCAATGAGCTTATGGTCTGAGTATGAAGTATCTGAGATTGTTATGTCTCTGATTAGTTCATCATTGTTTGTGAATAACAGTCTAGTGTGTTTTCGTTCCTAGTTGGTTCTGTAATCTGTTGATTGAGCGAGAATTTGTCACAGAATCTCAAAAGTTCTCTGACCTGTGGTGGTTATTTTTTCCGGGTCATTCCCTGCTATGATATTTGTGTTTGCCATTCTCCATCTTAGACTCGGTAAATTGAAATCTCCAAGGAAGATAATATCTGGAGCTGGGTTTGCTAGGTCATCAAGTATGTTCTCTATTTGTGCATCTGCTCTGTGAATTCCTCAACCGTTGTATCTGGCGGTTTAGATATTAAAATAATAATTAGGTTTAGTTTCTTACCTATATTCCAAGTACCTCTACCACCTCATTAGTTGAGTTTAGTAGTTCTGGGTCAACACCGTTATCATCACCACTATAATGTATGCCCAAGACGCAAGTTTATTCAGTGACAGTACATGTGATGAATCTTTCACGGGCTTCAGTGACATAGGCTCCGATATGAGTAGTGTGGACGACCCGAGTACGAGCAGTGTTACCAGGCGGGGTTTTGCTGCCTCAGCAACACGTCGCGGCAGCGTGACTCACAGCATTTGGGCAATGACAACAGTGGCCCCTCAACATCAGATGTTCGTGGTAGGCCTACGGTACGTAAATCTGCCTCATCGCCAAGCATACCCTTCACACAGCTCCAGCAACAGATGACGTAACCGTGGTTTTGGTGCTCGTGGTGGTGTTGGTTGTGGTGTTGGTGCCAACACAGAACCCCCGGGAGTACTTGTGTGGGAGGACTGCGCCACATTTGTCCCTCAAATACCAACATTTGATGATACCGATGTTGGTGTTACATCATTATTCCCATATACCGGTGATGATATGGCAGAAATAGAATATTTCCAGGCATATTTCAACAATGTATTCACGACGCATCTTGTGACTGAGACAAACAGGTACGCTAACAGCCTCATAGACGCCGGCATTTTACCTGCCTCACGCAATGGAAGGACACAACAATTGACGAAATGTACATGTTTCTGGCACTCATCATGATGATGAAGCAGGTGTGACAATATGCTGTCAGTGCGGTGGAAGGACAGACGCGAGGTGAATATGCTGACTACGATTCACACCAGTGCCATGTTGGACAGTGGGGAAAGCCACTTTCAGACGTGCTTCCCCATGTATAAACCAGACTGTGTCATAGACTATAACGTGAACATGCGCCTCGTCGATAAATGTGACATGATTCTAGGTGCAGGGAGCATGCGTAAGTCTGTGAAGTGCATGAAAAAGTTCTTCTTCCACCTAAAGATGTTGCAGCGCTCAACAGCTTCAATATGTACCTGGTAAAATCTGGCAGGAGACGTCAATACGTACATTCAGTGCTGGTGTGGTGTCACAACCTGCTTGTAAGTATGGCAAGGAGGGGCTCCTTGTACCGCGCAGGGTGCAAGCAACACTGCTACCGCAGCTCCAGCAGACTGAGGGGTAACAAGAACTTCGGAGTACATGCTCGAGTATATGCCAGGCACAGAATCACGGAGAAGGGTAAACGTGCGTGTAAGTCTGCCGGAACACTACCCGCGGAGAACAAAAGCGAAGATGCATCAGCACCTGTGCGTGAATGCAAGGTGCCATTCTGCCCTGTGGCTGTTTCACAGCATATCACACACTCGCACAGTACCAAGTTTGTTTA
>WNGS01075340.1:0-12302 GCA_020271785.1 Procambarus virginalis | reverse complement strand
TAGCGTACCTGTTTGTCTCAGTCACCAGATGCGTCATGAATACATTTTGTTTGAAATATGCTGGAAATATTCGATTTCTTTACTGCCATAATAATAAAAGGATAAGGGCATAAGAAGTAAGAGAATAAGAATGTAAAACGGAATGAAAATAAATAAACGCATAAGCGGGGAGTGGACGAGCCGAAAGGAAAAAAAAAAAAAAGTAATAAGTAGCGAGGTGACAGCAAAACGGAATAAGGACATAAGTAAACTTAAAATTACTGAATAGCCGGGGAAACCGAAAAGAGGCATTAACACAGAACCTGAAATAAGTAAATAAACATAATGTGACACAAATAAAGAAAATAAACTTGGGAAACTAAATAAATTTAACTAAACCTTAACTAGTACAAACTTTAAATTAGACAAAACATAAATAAAACGAAATTAAGTAAAGAGCGAAAGATAAGCAATTAAAATTAAAAACCTGTACGTAAGAAAACTAATAATAAAATAAGGATAAGGGCATAAGAAGCAAGTAGAATAATAAATGTACAACGGAAGGAATAAATAAAAGCAAAAGTGGGTAGCGGACGAGCAGAAATAAAGCCATAAGGAAATTAAATAAAGTAAATAATGAAGAGTAACAGTAAACAGAAAAAGGACATAAGTAAACTTGACAAATAATGAATAGGCGGAGAAAGCGAAAAGTGTAGGCATTAACACGGAACGAGAAATAAGAAAATTAACTAATGCGTAAAATTAAATAGTAAATAAACTCTGGAAACTAAAATAAATTTATAGAAAACATTAATTAATTAATAAACTTTAAAACAAATTAAACATTAATTAAATAAAGAACTAAAATTAAAATAAAGTAAATAAACTAAATGTAAAGCCAGGACATAAGTACCCTATAAGAGAATGAAAGGCAGAGACAGCGAAAAAAAAAAAAAAGGGGGGGAAGGCAGTAACACAGAATAAGTAGGCAAGTAAAAAAGAAATTGAGATAAAATACAGAAGAAAATAAAATTAAAATTAATAAGTCAGAAGCTGGGAGACTGAAATGTAGTAAAGGAAACGAATAAACGTAAAACTAACGGAAGAATGTGTAACAAACAGAATAAGGGCATAAGAAACTGAAATAACCATTGACAAAACAGGAGAAACGAATAATTGGGGGCAGGAACCGAAAGAGGGCATGAGTAAGATAAAATGCATAAAGCGGGGGGGAAGTAAATAAAGAATAATAGGAGCAGTACAACAGAGAAAAGTCACGATAAGGAAAACAATTACAAGTAACAAAATACGAAACGTAGCCATAAGTGAAAACTGAGAGCAGGCCAAGACAAATGAGGGCACTGAAATAAAAACAAAAGACGAATAAATGGAAAATAGACAAACGCAAAAATGAGGAACAGTAACTGAAAAAGGGCAATAAACATAATGTGACAAATAGAACAAAGAAATAAATAAAAGGGGCAAGAAAAAAGCCGCAGGGGAAAGACAAATAAAGTAAGGGGGAAGGTAAAGTCACCAACACCTGAAGAGGGAGCGAGAGCGGACCCCAGGCAACGAAAAGACACAATACTTCCTTCAGAACGGACGTAGGGAATGCACAAACGAACGTCCTCTCCTCCGGCGCGGAGCGGAAGCCAACTGCACCCCTAGGGACGGGGTGGAGACGGAGGGAGGAGCACCAAGTGTGTAGGCGGAGGGAGGAGCGCCATGCTTCCACTCCTAAGCCGCAGAGCTTCCCAGCGTCCCCTGCTGTAATCGGCCGTCCTAGGCATCTGCTGCTGGATCGTCAGCTTGCCCCCAAAGCTGGAACAGCAGCAGCTGGCCCGCCAGTGTAGGCGGAGGGAGGAGCACCAAGCTTCCACTCCTAAGCCTCAGAGCCCAGCAGGCGAGCCCCCCCGCGTCCCCTGCTGTAGGCGGCCGTCCTAGGCGTCTGCTGCTGGATCGTCAGCTTGCCCCCAAAGCTGGAACAGCAGCAGCTGGCCCGCCGCCTGTAGGGACGACGACGCTGGGACATCCAGGCGTGTACACCAACACCTGGGCCGGGCGTCCCCCAGCTGGTTCCCGAGCAGGGAGGTGGCCGCCAGACCAGGTTCCCGCGTGAACTGTAGGGGCCACAGGGGGCCCGCCCGCCCCCCCCGTATCCTGCAGCCCAGGCTGGGCGCAGCCAGCTGTGGCGTCAGCACTGGGCCCCCAAACAGGGCCCATAGGAGCTGGAACACGGCTGGGGCTCGAGGCCGGGGAGGCGGGGGAGGGCCCGGGGAGGGGGTGGCCCGGGGGCGGGGGGGCAAGGACCACAGGGGCACAGGGGCCCAGTAAGGGCAGCAAGGCACTGAACTAGCCCGGGGGGCATGCCGCGGGCACACGGCTAACGGACAATCCTGGCCTAGGAGGTGGCCACGCTCCTCATGCGGCCGCAGGCGGGGCCATACCTGAGGTCCTGTTGCGGGCCCGACGCCCCAGGGGGGTCGCTCTGTGAAGTTGATGGGCCTCCAAGGGGCAGGTCCAATAGAGCGGGGGCCGCAGCTGCTGATGTTGAGTCCATATTGTGGTCTGCAGGCTTCTCCAGGCCGTGCCAGTCGATGTACGATGTTTCGTGTGGAGCGTACCGTAGCTGTGTAGGAGTGAGAGGGAAACCTCCTTGTACGTTGCTTAAATGTGCGCCCCCCCCACGGCGCGCGCAGCTCTCTCAGAGCGCTGCGTAATTGTTTTCGCCTCCCAGAATTCCCCCGCTTAATTTAAATTATGCAGGGGCCATTTTTGTTCAGTCTGTTCTCGAGTATTAGATTACTAAGGTTTGAATTGAATTCAGACACATCAGTGTTAGGAATTCTATAGACTGCACCTACAGACAGGATAGACTCGGTACCCTTGACTCTGAAACTGGCGAAGATATACTCCCCACAGCAGTCTCTAGTTCTAATTACTTTTAAGCATGTTAGTTCATGATGGTAGTAAAGAGCAGTACCACCACCTCTCTGAATTTGACGACAGTTGTGAATTGCCAAGTAGTTAGGCATGTTAAAGAGTTGAGTAGTATCCTCTTTCAACCACGTTTCAGTAAGTATAATAAAAGTGAATTTGTTGTCAATAGTTTCAATCAAGGCACTAACATCATCGAAGTGTTTACCTAGGGATCTAACATTCAAGTTGATTACAGAGATATTGTGATTATGTGTTAATACATTGTTTACATCATGTGCTGTAAAATATCTGCAATTTTGGTCATTAAAGTGATGATTGTCATAGATAGTGGATAAGAGGTTTAGTTCTGGGTCTATACATGTCTGCATAAAAAGGCTGGTTGCTGGGAAACAAGGCAAGAGTGCCAAAATACAAAATAGAAAATAAAGGAAAGTAGAATAAAAATTCTAAAGTAATATAAACTTAATGGTAATTTAAGTAATATAAACTCAATGGTAAATTAAGTAAAGAAAAAAAAACTTAATGAGAACTAGGAATGTAAATAATGAACTAGAATAATAATAACAATAGATGCCCAAAAAAGTAAAAAAGCAATTATGAAAACTATAAAATGAAAAGCTTGCTTACTATACTATTATAAGTACACTATAGTTTAATACTAAAGTTACACTAAGACAAAATGAGGTAGCTTAAATAGAGATACACTCAGGAACACTGGATAATGAAGTTAATACTAGAGGACACAGGCAAAGCCAGTGTACTACTGAACATGGGAGTAAAATGAAAGATGACAATTGTAAAGATGACAATTTTTTTAACTAAAGTTAGTTAAAGTTACCTTTGAAAGGAAAGGCAGAGCTAAAGTACACAATGGTAGTTAAATGAGATTATAATTTGAATTCTGGCTATACAGCAGTTATCCCACAGTCACTGAGGAAAGAATTAAGGTGAGCTTCAGTGGTTATTGAATAGGTTTTTCCAATGTCAGTCCTCCTAGCTATAATTTTACCATCTCGCACAAAACAGTGCTTAATTACAGTGGAATTTTTGCAGCAACCACGCAGTTTAAAAAAGAGATTTTGCCTGAACCTAGTCAGACATTCATTCACATAAACAGAGGATTTACCAGCGACTGCAGCTGTGATAAGATCAGACTTGCGGGAGCAGCTATCAAGTTTTGATAGCTGCTTTGATAGCTGTTTTGATAGCAAGTTTTGATTGTGCTTGGCTAGATAAGAGTAAAGCTGCTTGTAGATAAGTTTTTCAAAATTTTTGATAAGTTAGGCAGGATTGAAATAGGTCTGTAGTTGTTAACATCAGTGAGATCACCACATTTGTGGACAGGGGTTACTCTCGCTTTTTTAGAATATCTGGGAAGGTTTGGAGTTCAAGTGACTTGTTGAAGAGCAATGTAATTGCAGGGGCTAAGGATCTGGAGGCTTTTTTGTAAATTAATGTCGGAATCTCCTCAAGGGCACTAGACTTGGTTTTAAGGGAAAGGATTATCTCATTGACATCAGAGATAACTTTTTTAGTATATCTAAAATTTTAGTAACCATTTTTAGTAAAATTTAGTTTCTAAAATCTATATATTTTAGTTTTATTTTAGTGACTTTTAGTATATCAGGAATAACGCCAGTATCTAGGCTTTGTCTCCAAAGAATGTGAAGGGCCTGCGATAGTGGTTTTTTACAGTTCTTGATGAATATGGAGTTCCAAGAATCCGGGCCTGGTGCGGAGTGCATAGGCATACTGTTTATGGCTTCTTCAAAATCCAGTGGGGATAGGGTGACGTCTGATATATGATTTGATGTTGGTATCATATCCATGAAAAATTCATTTGGGTTATCGATCTTTAGTGCGTTTATTGGCTCGCTGAAGACAGAGTCGTATTGCTTCCTCAGTAGCTCGCTCATTTCTTTGTTGTCATCGGTGAAAGTTCCATCTTCCTTTCGCAGGGGCCCGATACTAGATGTGGTTTTTGATCTTGATTTTGCATAGGAGAAAAAATATTTCGGGTTTCTCTCTATGTCACTGATGGCCTTTTGCTCTCTTTCCCTCTCCTGCGTTTTGTATGATTCTTGTAGCTTGAGTTCAATTTTTCCTATTTCGCTACCTAACCTTCTTCGCCGTTCCTGAGATAGGGTGCGACTCTCAAGTTGTACCGCGATTTGTTTTCTTCGCCTATATAGGGAACGACGTTCTCGTTCCAATCTGCATCTCTTCCTCTTTTTTCTTAGGGGGATGCGGTTTGTACATATTTCTAGTGCTACTGAGCTTATTTTTTCCAGGCACTGGTTCAGGTTCGCATTTCCTAGCTGTTCTTCCCAGTTTATTTCTGTGAAGTCCTGGTTTATCTGCTCCCAGTTTATCTGTTTATTATTGAAGTTGAATTTGCTGAAATCTCCTCCACCGGGAATCTGGACTGGTTTTGAAGGTCTATTCCCCATGGTTGTCATAACTTCAATTAAGTTGTGATCTGAGTAACAGGTATTTGTAATCATTATGTTCCTGATAAATTCATCATTATTAGTGAAAATGAGGTCCAGCGTGTTCTCCGGTGGCTGACTTGGATGCTGTAGGTGACTTAGCAGCCCGTCTCCATGTTGTTGTAGGAAGTGACTGACTTGGATGCTGTAGGTGACTTAGCAGACCGTCTCCATGTTGTTGTAGGTAGTGGCTGACTTGGATGCTGTAGGTGACTTAGCAGACCGTCTCCATGTTGTTGTAGGTAGTAGCTGACTTAGATGCTGTAGGTAACTTAGCAGCCCGTCTCCATGTTGTTGTAGGAAGTGACTGACTTGGATGCTGTAGGTGACTTAGCAGACCGTCTCCATGTTGTTGTAGGTAGTAGCTGACTTGGATGCTGTAGGTGACTTAGCAGCCCGTCTCCATGTTGTTGTAGGTAGTGGCTGACTTGGATGCTGTAGGTGACTTAGCAGCCCGTCTCTATGTTGTTGTTGATGGTGGCTGACTTGGATGCTGTAGGTGACTTAGCAGACCGTCTCCATGTTGTTGTAGGTAGTGGCTGAATTGGATGTTGTAGGTGACTTAGCAGACCGTCTCCATGTTGTTGTAGGAAGTGACTGACTTGGATGCTGTAGGTGACTTAGCAGACCGTCTCCATGTTGTTGTAGGTAGTGGCTGAATTGGATGTTGTAGGTGACTTAGCAGCCCATCTCTATGTTGTTGTAGGTAGTGGCTGACTTGGATGCTGTTGGTGACTTAGCAGACCGTCTCCATGTTGTTGTAGGTAGTAGCTGACTTGGATGCTGTAGGTAACTTAGCAGCCCGTCTCCATGTTGTTGTAGGAAGTGACTGACTTGGATGCTGTAGGTAGCTTAGCAGCCCGTCTCCATGTTGTTGTAGGTAGTGGGTGACTTGGATGCTGTAGGTGACTTAGCAGCCCGTCTCCATGTTGTTGTTGATGGTGGCTGACTTGGATGCTGTAGGTGACTTAGCAGCCCGTCTCCATGTTGTTGTAGGTAGTGGCTGACTTGGATGCTGTAGGTGACGTAGCAGCCCGTCTCTATGTTGTTGTAGGTAGTGGCTGACTTGGATGCTGTTGGTGACTTAGCAGACCGTCTCCATGTTGTTGTAGGTAGTAGCTGACTTGGATGCTGTAGGTAACTTAGCAGCCCGTCTCCATGTTGTTGTAGGAAGTGACTGACTTGGATGCTGTAGGTGACTTAACAGACTGTCTCCATGTTGTTGTAGGTAGTAGCTGACTTGGATGCTGTAGGTGACTTAGCAGCCCGTCTCCATGTTGTTGTAGGTAGTGGCTGACTTGGATGCTGTAGGTGACGTAGCAGCCCGTCTCTATGTTGTTGTAGGTAGTGGCTGACTTGGATGCTGTTGGTGACTTAGCAGACCGTCTCCATGTTGTTGTAGGTAGTAGCTGACTTGGATGCTGTAGGTAACTTAGCAGCCCGTCTCCATGTTGTTGTAGGAAGTGACTGACTTGGATGCTGTAGGTGGCTTAGCAGCCCGTCTCCATGTTGTTGTAGGTAGTGGCTGACTTGGATGCTGTAGGTGACTTAGCAGCCCGTCTCCATGTTGTTGTTGATGGTGGCTGACTTGGATGGTGTTGCTGCTGGTGGTAGTGGCTGACAGACAGCTCGACTCTCAGATCTATACAGGTAACAGTACCGGGACGAGTTGACAGACAGCTCGACTCTCAGATCCATACAGGTAACAGTACCGGGACGAGTTGACAGACAGCTCGACTCTCAGATCTATACAGGTAACAGTACCGGGACGAGTTGTGTTGGTAAGGTGTACCGAGTGTTGTGTGTTAATGGTTGGGCAGCCACGACCACTGGAAGTAATAGCACATTAATAATAATTAATGTCCTCTTGAGTTGGCTAACTGCCAACAAACTCACCCTTAACATTGACAAAACTTTCTATATTCTGTTTGGCAATAAATCCTCTAATCAAATAAATCTCAAAATTAACAATACCCAGATTTGTAACAAATTAGATGGCAAGTTCCTTGGCGTTCTCATTGACCACAAGCTGAATGTCCAGGGACACATTCTAAATATATCAAAACAAGTTTCAAAAACTGTTGGCATTCTTTCTAAGATCAGATATTATGTACCCCGCCCTGCCCTGGTGACTCTATTACTCCCTCATCTATCCATATCTCAACTATGGTATTTGTGCTTGGGGTTCTACTACCCAAAATTATTTACGTCCTCTAATTACTCAACACAAAGCTGCTATTAGGACAATATCCAACTCTGGCCCCAGACATCACTCGGTACCCCTACTCAAATCTCTGAATATGTTAGATATTAAGTCACTGCACATTCTCTCATGTGTATCATACATATATAAAACGCTGAACTGTAATGCCAATCCTGAACTCAAAAGCTTCATTGAAGGTTGTAACAGAACCCATGAGCACCACACTAGAAATAAATACAGTTTTGATATTCCAAGAGTACGGCTTAATCAAACTAGAAATGCTCTACAAATCAAGGGACCCATTATGTGGAATGACCTTCTCAACCATGTTAAAGACTGTACCTTTCTCAACCAGTTTAAGATTAAAACTAAACACTACCTAATAAATTCCCTGTAACCTACCTTACCCCTCTATTGTCAACCCATGTCTGTTATTTTTTTAATGAACGCTGTTTGTCAACCTTTTGTATTTGTGCTGCTTTTTCAGTCATGTTCCCCCTTTTTTTTATCTTTATTTGTATTTGTTCTCAACACATTTTATTCTTTATGCTCAATTAGTATTAAGTTCTAGATATTAATGTTCTTCCTGCCCGAAACGCATTGCGTAATAGTGGCTTTAGGCATTGTATGTACTAGCTCTATCTATAATTCGATCCATTAATGTAACATCACTTGTATGTATGTACCTTACCTGAATAAACATATTTATTATTTATTTATTTATAACTCTTCACATCGTTAGTGTCAATTCAACTCATGAAAACTGTAGATAGACTATATTTACCTGAATTTACCTGAGGTACACTAACATTCTAGTGGCCTCGACGAGGGCAGGAAGCCGGCGGTATGTTAAAAGTTCCCCCCATTTGTTCTGATGATTTTTTCAAGCTGGATTTTAAAATTCAGAAGGGTTTTGGCATTTATGGCTTCGGCGGGTAGGCGGTTCCATGGGTTAATAACCCTGTGGGTGAAAAAGCATCTCCTGTTCTCAGCCCTACACTGTGGCTTGTTGAGCTTGAAACCGTTGCTCCTTGTTTGTGTTACATCTGACCTTGTGAAGAAAATGTTGTTATCCTTGTGGCCCTCAACTAATCCGGTCGGTCGGAGCCGGTCGGCCGAGTGGACAGCACGCTGGACTTGTGATCCTGTGGTCCTGGGTTCGATCCCAGGCGCCGGCGAGAAACAATGGGCAGAGTTTCTTTCACCCTATGCCCCTGTTACCTAGCAGTAAAATAGGTACCTGGGTGTTAGTCAGCTGTCAAGGGCTGTTTCCTGGGGGTTGGAGGCCTGGTCGAGGACCGGGCCGCATGGACGCTAAAGCCCCGAAATCATCTCAAGATAACCTCAAGAATCCTGGTATGGGAGTCGACTTAGTTCTGGAGAGATTTTTATTGCCTCGTTGCACTTTCTCCAGATCAGTGTTACAAGTGGGGGGTTGCTTATGAATACAAGAATGACCTTAATTGGGAACCCACTGACAGTTAGGCTAGTCCCGGCGCCCCCATATAATTAGCCCCCAAACTCAACATATAGTACTGTTGTCTAGTGGTCTGTCTAATTGCCAAAAGCTACTCAAAGCTTCCTAGCATTACGTAAGTAATGAAGAAATATGATATATTTACTCTATAATGTTGGTGCTTAATTTAGAACATGACAAAACATTTTTACAATAAAATAACATAATTTTATAACAAAATTAGATGAAACTGAGTGGCAGGTGACGCCATAGAAAATCGACGATCCAAGCGACAATGTTGTAGAGCGACTTATCCAAGATATATTGTTGCCTAGAGGTTATACTAGGTTAGGTTAGGTTTAGTAATGTTTGGTTTGTTTGGTTTGGCTTGGCTTGGCAAGGTTAGTTAAAGTAAGATAAGGTAAAAATTTGTAAACCACAATGAATTTTCCCATAAGAAATTATGTAAGTTGAATTAACTCATTCCACACACCTAAAAATATTAACTTAAAAATATATTTTATACAGAATACTACTCATATTTTGTACTACAGTATATCTTATCTTTATTGAGGACTCTCGTTGGTGTATGGAAAATGGTATGGAGGAGGGAGGGGGGAGGAGTGGTGGTGTTAGTGTTTGGAAGGGGAGTTCTCTTCCATTATAACAGCAGTGATGACATTTCTAGGGTACTCTCTCCTACATTTTGCAGGCATACCACTAGGATCTGGTTGTGGCTCGCTGCTTGTTTGTCTTGCCAAGAACCTGGCAATAAATACTTGTTTTTCCCTAAGTTTTAACTTTTTTTATAGATATAAACAAGAGTTCTTACATTCTTGTACCGCCACTAGTACGCGTAGTGTTTCGGGCACGTTCTTAATCCTACAGTCCCTGGAATACGACCCCCACGAAGAATCGTTTTTACAACCAAGTACCCATTTTACTGTTGAGTTAACCTTTAACATGCTCGGGGTCTAATATACTGCTATCCGCACAGGCGCATGTCATTTTGAAAAAAAAAAAAATTTTTTTTTTTGCTAATCTGTTAAGTTTCGTTCACTGATCACGGGAAAAATAAAAAAAAATTCTATTGTACTTACTTTTGTTGCAATAAAGCCATAAAGTTGATCGATGACGTCACACTCTGCATGTTCGCTCATGCAGTACACGCCCCGGAGGCGTTGCGCGGCGTCCTGCAACAGCCAGAGTTGCCACAAATATATTTTCGCGCTATTTATTTAGGCGCACACATCTGTTTTCAATTACGGCAATATAATATGTCATTACAGTCTATTATATTGTATGTTCTGCTTATATTTGTATATATTTACACACACGCACACGCTAACTGCTTATATGTTTACATATTTACACACTCGCACACGCTGTACACACTTTGCAGCACACTTACACACTTTTACAGCACACATTGTTGCACTCACGGAGACAAAACTTGAAGATGATATTTTAAATGAGGTCATATTCCCAAGGGGCTACTCAATTTGGAGAAGGGACAGAAAAATTAGGAAAGGCGGTGGCGTTGCTGTGCTGGTGAAAGAACACATAAAGGTGAAGGAAATAATGACTGCCAATCCACAAGAGGTTGACATAATAGCACTAGAGATCTGCCATGAAGATGATAACTAATGGTCATAAATGCATATAGTCCACCACCAAGCAGCACATGGTCAAAGGAGGAGCTAGATAGTAAACGAGAAGGTCTTATAACATTACGGCCCTCATTTTTCTGTCAGTTAGGAAATTTTTCATCCATGTTAGTAGCTTACCCGTCACCCCTCCAATATGTTCCAGTTTCCAGAACAACCTCTTATGGGGAACTCTGTCGAAAGCCTTTTTTAGGTCCAGATAGATGCAGTCAACCCAACCATCTCTTTCCTGTAAAATCTCTGTTGCCCGATTATAAAAACTGAGTAAGTTCGTTACACAGGATCTTCCAGATCGAAAACCATATGTCGGTCTGATATTATATCATTTCTCTCCACGGTGTTCTACCCATTTAGTTTTAAAGATTTTTTCCAATATTTTGACTAATTACACTTGTCAATGATACAGGTCTATAATTAAGGGGGTCTTCCCTGCTTCCACTTTTGTAGATTGGAACTATGTTAGCCTTTTTCCACACATCAGCTACAACTCCTCCTGTAAACAGGGATGCCTGAAAAATCAGCTGAAGTGGAATGCTGAGCTCAGGTGCACATTCTCTCAGAACCCATGGTGAAACTCCATCTGGACCAACTGTCTTGTTCTTACTTAGCTCCTTGAGCATTTTTTCCACTTCGCTCTAGTCACCTCTATGTGCTCTATGTTGTTCTCTGGAATTCTTATTGTGTCTGGTTCCCTAAAGATTTCATTTTGTACAAACACACTTTGGAACTTTTCGTTTAGTGTTTCACACATTTCCTTTTCATTTTCCGTGAATCTATTTCCCATTATCAACCTCTGAATATTATCCTTTACCTGCAATTTGTTGTTTATGAACTTATAGAATAGACCTGGTTGTGTTTTACATTTGTCTGCAATCCCTTTTCAAAATTTCTTTCTGCCTCTCTCCTCACTGCTGTGTAGTTGTTTCTCGCATCTTTGTATCGTTTGTATGTTTGGGGGTTTGGCCTCTTCCTATTGATTCCATTTTTGTGTCTTTTGGTCTCTGGCCCTCTCGCAATTCCTATTGAACCAATCCTGTTTCCTAGTTCTGCATCTCTGTTTGGTATAAATTTGTTTGTGCCTTTATCATATATTTCACAAAACTTGACATACATCTCATTCACTTCCTACCTAGCAACAAGTCTGTCCAATTATACTCACTAAAAAAATTTCTAAGGTTGCCATAATGTCCTCTCTTAAGTCAGGTTTTCAACTGCTTCATCCTCCTTATTTTCTTCCAGATTATAACGCATTGCATACTATATTCCCAAAAAGACATGGTCACTTTTACCCAAGGGAGGAAGGTACTGAATGTCAAATACTTCTTCCTCCTTCCTGGTAAATATCAAATCTAGCATGGAGGGAACATCCCCTTCCCTCATCCTCGTAGCTTGTTTAACATGTTGATACAAGAATGTTTCCAGGATGGTCTACAAATTTACAGGTCCAAAAATCTTCTGTTTTAGCTTCATATGCTTCCCAGTCTAGGGATTTCAAGTTGAAGTCACCAACTATCAACAATCGTGACCTATTGTTATCCGCTCTCGCTATGATCTCTCTCATTATT
>WNGS01075335.1:10790-32363 GCA_020271785.1 Procambarus virginalis | reverse complement strand
TTATTACGTAATGCGTTTCGGGCAGGAAGAACATTAATATCTAGAACTATAATACTAATTGTGCATAAAGAATAAAATGTGTTGGGAACAACATACAAATAAAGATAAAAAAAAGGGGGAACATGACTGAAAAAGCAGCACAAATACAAAAGGTTGAAACAGTGTAATGAGTTAAAAAAAATAACAGACATGGGTTGACAATAGAGGGGTAAGGTAGGTTACAGGGAATTTATTATGTAGGTGTAGTTTCAATCTTAAAACTGGTTGAGAGAGAGTTAACGTAACATAATAGTTTGTTATTGTGTGTGTTAGTAATTAATTTTGTTGAATAACATTGTTGTTGTGTGCAAGGGAATGTCTTTCTTCAACATCGTTAATGCAGTACTTCCTCGTTATTCTGCTCTGCTACAGCGACTTCTGAAAACTTTAATTTAACAGTTTTAAGCTCTGGGATCAAGCCCACAACTTCAAACCACTAGATACTAAATTTGGTGTGAGAACCCATTTTCTATCCTCTTAATTGATTATTCAATGGAGGAGCTAACGACTCAGTGATTGGAAGACCAAGTAGTTGTACCTCAGTATTTTGCTCTCGCCTCCTAAATTACAACGGCACATCTGGCACCCACGCTGGGGCTAAGAAGTGTGCAGGAAAAATAGGTAGTCTCACAGTTATCACAAAGAGATGTAAGAGCAGAAGCAGCATGTCATATGAATGACCTAACTGCTTGATCGTTGTACATTTTGAGTACTGGTAGAGAATGCACCATCTGTAAGACTTTCAAGGAGTGAAAAAGCTGAATTTGGCTTTGCAACGTTGCCGAAGATATTCAATTTATTGTGTGTATTTCAACTGGCTGTCTTTTATGACTCCAAGGTATTGAAAAGAGGTAACCCATTTAATTTCTTGTCCTTGTATTAAGAGTCTAATGTCTTGACTTCTCATTTTTAACGGTCATTGCTTTGGTTTTATTGCTGTTAACTTCCCTGCTGATGATGTCTAGGCGTTTTTGTGCATGATTCCTAGCGCCTTTGCCATTGATAATTTTTTTTTTTAGATATATAACAAGAGTTGTTACATTTCTTGTACAGCCAATAACTAGTACGCGTAGCGTTCCGGGCAGGTCCCTGGAATATACGATCCCCGGCGAAGAATCGTTTTTACAACCAAGTACTCATTTTTTTACTGTTGAGTTAAACAGAGGCTACAGTTAAGGAATTGCGCCCAGTAAATCCTCCCCGGCCAGGATACGAACCCATGACAAAGCGCTCGTGGGAACGCCAGGCTAGTGTCTTACCACTACATCACGGAGACTGGTGATAATGACCACAAAGTCGTCCGCATAGTTAAAGCAGTTTGGCTTTAGGTAACTGAAGCTTCATGAATTGTTCCATGAAACAGTTGAAGAGGAACAGGGCTTAGAATTCTCTTCCGTGCAGAGTTCATTTTCCCAGCCTCTTTGAGGAGATGTTTTTCCTTGAAATTTGCCTTTAGCTTCTCTGTTAAGCAGACTTCCTTTGGCAAAAGCAAAAGCATGTCCTTTGATTTCGTTATCCACCAGACAGCACAGTGTTGCTGGAACATTGGCTAGCTCGAAGGCTTTTTCAAGATCCAGAAAAATATAAATTCCTGGTTTGTCATTGATTTCATCCCGGAGGGAGGTAAGACATTTTGCGGTTCCCACATTTTTTCTGTAAGCAAACAATTTTGGTGCAGTGGTTTGTCTTTCCATTCAATTTGATAAAGAGCCATTCTTTCCGTAGTTTTGGCCTGACAACTTGTTAGTGAGATGGGTCCGGGATTCCTGGACTTTGGTTTTGGAATGGAAACTATAATTGCACTATTCCAAGAGAGTGGTCTAGTTCTTATCACCCAAACTTTGTTGATGAGATTCAAGAAGGCTTCTTCATCTTTTTTCTCCTAGCTTGTTGTAAGTGATTTCGTCCCAACCTGGAGCTGTTTTTTTAGTTTTCTTTGTAGCTCTTCTGAATTCTTTCAGATGGAAAGGTTGATCTAGTTCGTCAGGTAAGGCTAAAACATCGTCAATTTTTTTTCAATTATGTCGCTGGCATTCTTTGTTTGTGAATCAGAGATGCTTGTGGAAGTTGAGTGGCACTGTCTCCTGAAGCAAATGATTTACTAATCTTTCTTCTTCTTGATCTGTATGTACATAATGGGAGGAGCAGGAGGCGATTTCCATTTCGCCCGGTTGATCTGCCTCCAGATGTCGCTCAAGGATGTATGCTGATTTAGCTTGGCACACCACTCGAGCCATTTTTTCTTCTCTGATTTTTGCTGTTTCTTCTTGCTTCGTGCATGATCTAGGACAGCTATAAGACATCCTAAATTACCCTTCGGTTCTGTCTCTTCTGAAATTCTTTCGTGCACAATTAGTCTGTTATGTAGTTCTTTGATCCTATTACAGTAATACCAATGGTCCTTATTTTGTTGGGCAATTGTTTTCCTCTTGGGGATGGCGTGATTTGCTGTTCTATGTATTGCATTTACAATTTTTTTTCCATTTCTTCAGTGTTGTCAGGCGGAGTGTAGTTTTTGGTGCCAGATTTGGTGTTTTGGTGAATCTCTTTCGAGAGATTCCTGAAACTTCGTGCAATCTGCTTTGATAAATCCCACCCGGGCTCAGAGCTAGAGGTCTGGAGGTAGTGCTATATATTAATAACAGTTTTTGTAGCAAACTGACCACTATTCTGTACATGGTCACCTGACCAATGACACAACTCATAAATACTGTTTAATTCTTTCCAGACACAAGTAGAAGAGTATGTAATTGAGTGATGTGTCTAGGTGATACCTTTATATATATATATAATATTATTGGTATATTGCCATTCTGTGATTATTGTGACTGTGTGATATCGGAGATGTACTTGTGTGTGTTAGTATATAGTGTTCAGTATAATTATTGATCTTAGTTAACTGACATAGTCACAGTGTTAAAGTAACTACTCAGTGAATTATTACTGTGAGTGTGGAAAGGAGGATTAACGTAATTTATCAATTGCATATTTGATTTGATTGATGTTGTCTTTAGTGACAAAGTGTTAACGTAATAATTATTGATTGTTTTGTTCCTGTCTGTGAGACGGATGATAAACGTAATTAATTGCATATTAGATTTGATTGCAGTCCGAAGGACTAGTGTTAACGTAATTAATAAATTAACTGAAGATTGTCTTAGTGATAAGTCTTGCATTGTTTTGTTGTTATTGTAATTGTTTTGTATTGCATCATTGTTGATTGCCACTGCAGAAGCTAAGTGCAGTTTGGTCCGAGTGTTCGCCAGTATTCTGTTAGTTCACTTTGGTCTTCTTCCCCATGCAAGAGGGTTCAAGACCAGGTCTCGATAATTATCAACAGAGCGATGGAACGGAGTTCTGCTGCCGCTGGCATTGTTTAACTGTGGAGTGACACTCAGGGATTAATGTAATGTAAAGTTGTTATTGCCGTGTATTAGTAAGTGTGTTGAACAAATTGTTATTGTTGCAAAAGTGTCTTTATGTCAACAACCTTTGAGAGTACTGCGTGTTACTGCTAAAGCTACTTCTAAATTCGTGTATTTAACTGTTTAAGCTCTGGGATCAATCCCAAATAAGCCCGAACACTAAAATATCAAATTTTGGTGTGAGACTCCATTTGCTACCCTCCAGATTGATTATGCAATTGAGAAGTTAACGACCTAGTGCTTGGAGGACCAAGTAATTGAGTCTCGGCGTTTGCTCTCACCTTCTCCTAGATGAGTAATTCTCACAGCTGGCACCCACTCTGGGGATAGTTAGAGTTGCTTCTACTAAGGTCAATACTCAGCACATCTGGCGCCCAGCGAGGAGCCAGATTCCTGCAGGGAAATAGGAACTATCACATCGTGATATCTATGGCTTATGTATACATTGAAGATGGACAGAATTGAGTTCCTCATAGTGAGATTAACTCCCAGAATTACGTCGTCTTCATTTGTGACTGCCGTGGCATTGATATGATTTCATACTAGTATTGAAGTGCTTCTGGTGCCACCTTGCGCAATTAAGCAGTGGTAAACTTGATATATTGGAATATTGATACTTCCTTCAGTCCTAAAAAGTGTTTCTTGAAGTTAAAAAGTATCAATGGTGTCCTTGAGAAGCACTACTCTGTGTGTTTTTGCTTTGTTTTTTTAATCCTTGGATATTCCATTGTATAATCTTGAGATTGTCGTTATTGTTCATTATTCTGGTAGAGTTAAATCCATTGAGTCCATGGAGGTTTTTAATGCGCTGATTTCCCAGACGGCTTATGTCTTCTTGGCTGGAGTGGAGACGGTTTCCTCCCCCTCCTCCTTCACCACCACCACCACTACTACTGCCTCTCCCACTCCAAATATATTTTTGTATAAGTAAGTTGCTTACTTGCAAGAACTTTATTTGGTAATATGTTATATATATTATATATAATATATATATATATATATATATATATATATATATATAGATATATTATATATATATATATATATATATAATATATATATATATATATATAACATATTACCAAACAAATGCACAAATTTACCAAACTATATATTACCAAACAAATACACAAATTTAATATATAACCGTGAAAACATCATTTTGCCTAATATTTAAGAAAGGCTTGGTCTTGGTGTACCTAAGTATCACTGTACCACTGAACCCATATTGGATTATATTTGAAATTAAGGCCGAGGAATTATTTCAGTGCAGGTTTGGATGGATATTGCTGTCCCCGTTACGAAGTGGTAACGCACTCGCCTGGCGTTTCGCGAGCGCTTTGTCCTGGGTTCGTATCCTAGCTGGGGAAGATTTACTTGGCGCCAATCCTTAACTGTAGCTTATGTTCACCCAGCAGTGAATGGGGATCTGGTGGTTAAACGATTCGGCGGATCGAATTCCGGGAAAAATTAGGATTAAGGACTTTCCGCGCTATGCGTGGTAATGACTGTACAAGAATACAAGAATGTAAGAACTATTATATATATATATATATATATATATATATATATATATATATATATATATATATATATATATATATATATATATGTATATATATACACACAGAAACAAAGCTAACGAAAATCATAACAAATGCAGTGTTTCCACAGGGCTACAATGTAGTGAGGAAAGAGAGAGAAGGGAGAGGAGGAGGTGGTGTGGCTTTGCTACTAAGAGAAGGTTGGAGTTTCGAAGAGATGGTAATTCAGAACTGTGAAGGTTTCAGGGACTACATATCAGGCACCATTGCAACTGGAGGACAGAAAATTATAATAGCAGTCATATATAACCCCCACCGAATGACAGAAGACCCAGACAGGAATATGATAGAAACAACATGGCCACCATCAATATAATAGAGAGAGCAGCTTCTGTGGCTAGCAGGAACGGATCCAGACTTCTAATCATGGGAGACTTCAACCATGGGAAGATAGATTGGGGGAACAGAGACCCACACGGAGGCCCAGACACATGGAGAGCTAAGCTGCTGGATGTGGCAACAAGAAACTTTCTAAGTCAACACGTCAAGGGACCGACAAGAATGAGAGGAGGGGATGAACCAGCCTTGCTTGATCTGATATTTACCCTAAATGAGTCGGATATAAGGGAAGTTAAGTTGGAAGCCCCCTTGGGAATGAGTGATCATAGTGTATTGAGCTTTGAGTACCTGGTTGAGCTAGGAATTATCACCCCCAAAAAAGAACTGGGAACCAAAGGGCTGGCGTACCGAAAGGGAAACTATGAGGAGATGAATAAATTCCTATGGGATATACATTGGGACACAGAACTCGGAACCAAGTCCGTACAAGACATGATGGACTATGTCACCCAAAAATGTCAGGAGGCTGTAAGCAGGTTTGTCCCAGCCCAACAGGAAAAAACAGAGAAGCAAAGGAAGAATCCGTGGTTTAATAGGGAATGTATGAAAGCAAAGGAGCTGAACAAAAGGGCATGGAGGAACTTCCGTAATAACAGAACACCAGAAAGTAGAGAGAGATACCAGAGAACCAGGAACGAGTATGTCAGTGTGAGAAGAGCAGCTGAGAAAAGGTATGAAAATGATATAGCTAATAAAGCCAAGACTGAACCAAAGCTACTACACAGTCACATCAGGAGGAAGACAACAGTGAAGGAACAGGTGATTAAACTTAGGGTGGGCGAGGACAGGTACACAGAGAATGACAAAGAGGTGTGTGAAGAACTCAACAAAAGGTTCCAGGAGGTCTTTACAATAGAACAGGGAGATATCACGGCGCTGGGAGAGGTGGCAGCAAACCAGGTGACCTTGGATAGGTTCGAAATTACAAGAGATGAGGTCAAAAAGCACCTATTGGAGCTGGATGTGAGAAAAGCTGTTGGGCCGGATGGAATCTCGCCATGGGTATTGAAAGAGTGTGCAGGAGCACTTTGCTTACCACTCTCCATAGTGTATAGTAAGTCACTGGAAACGGGGGACCTACCAGAAATATGGAAGACTGCTAATGTAGTACCAATATACAAAAAGGGTGACAGACAAGAGGCACTGAACTACAGGCCAGTGTCCTTAACTTGTATACCATGCAAGGTGATGGAGAAGATTGTGAGAAAAAACCTAGTAACACATCTGGAGAGAAGAGACTTCGTGACAACCCATCAACATGGGTTCAGGGAGGGTAAATCTTGCCTTACAGGCTTGATAGAATTCTACGATCAGGTGACAAGAATTAAGCAAGAAAGAGAAGGGTGGGCGGACTGCATTTTTTTGGACTGTCGGAAAGCCTTTGACACAGTACCCCATAAAAGGTTGATGCATAAGCTGGAGAAACAGGCAGGAGTAACAGGTAGGGCGCTCCAGTGGATAAGGGAGTACCTAAGCAATAGGAAGCAGAGTTACAGTGAGGGGTGAGACCTCAGACTGGCGTGAAGTCACCAGTGGAGTCCCACAGGGCTCTGTACTTGGACCTATCCTGTTTCTGATATACGTAAATGATCTCCCAGAGGGTATAGACTCATTCCTCTCAATGTTTGCTGACGACGCCAAAATTATGAGAAGGATTAAGACAGAGGAGGACAGCTTGAGACTTCAAGAAGACCTGGACAAGCTGCAGGAATGGTCGAACAAATGGCTGTTAGAGTTTAACCCAAGCAAATGTAATGTAATGAAGATAGGGGTAGGAAGCAGGAGACCAGATACAAGGTATCATTTGGGAGATGAAATACTTCAAGAGTCAGAGAGAGAGAAAGACCTGGGGGTTGATATCACGCCAGACCTGTCCCCTGAAGCTCATATCAAGAGGATAACATCAGCAGCATATGCCAGGTTGGCTAACATAAGAACGGCCTTTAGAAACTTGTGTAAGGAATCTTTCAGAACATTATATACCACATATGTCAGACCAATCCTGGAGTATGCGGCTCCAGCATGGAGTCCCTATCTAGTCAAGCATAAGACTAAACTGGAAAAGGTTCAAAGGTTTGCCACCAGACTAGTACCCGAGCTGAGAGGTATGAGCTACGAGGAGCGACTGCAGGAATTAAACCTCACTTCGTTGGAAGACAGAAGAGTTAGGGGGGACATGATCACCACATTCAAGATTCTCAGGGGAATCGACAGGGTTGATAAAGACAGGCTGTTTAACACAAGGGGCACACGCACTAGGGGACACAGGTGGAAACTGAGTGCCCAAATGAGCCACAGAGATATTAGAAAGAACTTTTTTAGTGTCAGAGTGGTTGACAAATGGAATGCATTAGGAAGCGATGTGGTGGAGGCTGACTCCATACACAGTTTCAAGTGTAGATATGATAGAGCCCATAGGCTCAGGAAACTGTACACCTGTTGATTGACGGTTGAGAGGCGGGACCAAAGAGCCAGAGCTCAACCCCCGCAAGCACAACTAGGTGAGTACTACTAGGTGAGTACACACACACAGATAAATAAAACTAAGTAATTTAAATACATTCGTCGACGTGTGGTAAATGTTGATGGAGTCAGATTTGTCTGTTGCTCGGGAACACATGCGTCG
This sequence comes from Procambarus virginalis, assembly GCA_020271785.1. Lineage (NCBI taxonomy): Eukaryota > Metazoa > Arthropoda > Malacostraca > Decapoda > Cambaridae > Procambarus > Procambarus virginalis. The sequence goes on along the minus strand of WNGS01075335.1, from coordinate 24,330 downwards.
ACTGATCACAAATAGTTCTCGTGAATGTTTGAACGATATTGAACATTGAGGTTCAAGAAGAGCATTGTTGAGATGGGTAAGATCACCTTATATGAGGCTGAGGATAACTTACGAGTTAACAAGCCGCTCTCGGAACTCCTGTGTATCTTCTGTGTTTGGCTGGAGGAAGTTGAGAGGGCAACATCTCTTGAGAGGAAGAGTGGAGTCCCTACCTGAGTTAACCAGGACGTTGATGAGTACAAGAAGGCAGGTGAGACTCATGAGGACTATCACGTCCCGCCTCCACCATCTCGTCATTGTATGTCTGGTGAAATGAGAAACTTTGTTAATATTAATGGTACTCAATGATATCTATTAAAATAATAACAAATATTGAAAAATCGCACTTCAATTATCCATACCCTCGATTCAATAAACAAGTACGAAGAAAAATTAATAAAAAAACGTGAAATAGTTTAGAGATTTGCTTATAATTTTAAGTTAATATTAGACTTCAGTGTTGGGCACTGAAAAGTGGCAAATACGGAAACCTTCGACAAGCCGCCTGCTTCCGGTCCTCGACGAGGCCACTAGAGTTTGTGTCATTCAAGTAAATTCATGTTAAATTAAAAGAAGTTTTCCTAATTATTTAAAAAAATTATTAGAAGGGGTTGTACATTTATAATGTTAATAATGTTTGATATATCGAGCAAATTTACATGTTCTACCAGAGAGTATTCGCGCGGAGCGGTGGTGGGGTTCATGGTGTCCTTCTCTAGTGCTACCTTGCAATTTATCATTACCATCTGGTAACTATGGCGTATCCATACCTTAATAACTCTATACAGGTAGTTCCACTCCTCTTCTTCATATAGTTCTTTGGTTTTGATTCGAGTTTGTCAAAATTTCTCAGATAACATGAACGTCCTTGGCGTGTCTCATCTAGTTCATGTCCCTCCCGTGTGTCTCCTAGTTCATGTCCCTCCCGTGTGTCCCCTAGTTCATGTCCATCCGTGTGTCCCCTAGTTCATGTCCCTCCCGTGTGTCCCCTAGTTCATGTCCCTCCCGTGTGTCTCCTAGTTCATGTCCCTCCCGTGTGTCCCCTAGTTCATGTCCCTCCCGTGTGTCCCCTAGTTCATGTCCATCCGTGTGTCCCCTAGTTCATGTCCCTCCCGTGTGTCCCCTAGTTCATGTCCCTCCCGTGTGTCTCCTAGTTCATGTCCATCCCGTGTGTCCCCTAGTTCATGTCCCTCCCGTGTGTCCCTTAGTTCATGTCTTTCCCGTGTGTCCCCTAGTTCATGTCCCTCCCGTGTGTCCCCTAGTTCATGTCCATCCCGTGTGTCCCCTAGTTCATGTCCATCCCGTGTGTCCCCTAGTTCATGTCCATCCCGTGTGTCCCCTAGTTCCCGTTCCTCCCGTGTGTCCCCTAGTTCATGTCCATCCCGTGTGTCCCCTAGTTCATGTCCCTCCCGTATGTGTCCTCTAGTTCATGTCCCTCCCGTGTGTCCCCTAGTTCATGTCCATCCCGTGTGTCCCCTAGTTCATGTCCATCCCGTGTGTCCCCTAGTTCATGTCCCTCCCGTGTGTACTCACCCACCTCACTTAATTGTGCTTGCGGGGGTTGAGCTTTGGCTCTTTAGTCCCGCCTCTCAACCGTCAATCAACTGGTGTACAGATTCCTGAGCCTACTGGGCCCTATCATATCTACGTTTGAAACTGTGTATGGAGTCAGCCTCCACCACATCACTTCCTAGTGCATTCCATTTAGTAACTACTCTGACACTGAAAAAAATCCTTCTAACGTCTCTGTGGCTCATCTGGGTACTAAGTTTCCACCTGTGTCCCCTTGTTCGTGTCCCACCCGTGCTGAAGAGTTCGTCTTTGTCCACCCTGTCAATTCCCCTGAGAATTTTGTAGGTGGTTATCATGTCTCCCCTTACTCTTCTGTTTTCCAGGGATGTGAGATTCAGCTCCTTTAGCCTTTCCTCGTAGGTCATTCCTCTCAATTCCGGGACGAGCCTGGTGGCATACCGCTGAATCTTCTCTAACTTTGTCTTGTGTTTAACTAGGTATGGACTCCAGGCTGGTGCTGCATAATCCAGGATTGGTCTTACATAAGTGGTATACAGGGTTCTGAAAGATTCCTTACTCAAGTTTCTAAAGGCAGTTTTTATGTTGGCCAGTCTTGCATATGCCGCTGATGATATTCTTTTGATGTGGGCTTCTGGGGACAGGTTCGGTGTAATATCAACCCCCAAATCTTTCTCTCTATTTGACTCTTGCAGGATTTCACCTCCCAGATGATATCTTGTGTTCAGCCTCCTGCTCCCTTCGACTAATTTCATCACCTTTCACTTTCCTGAGTTGAACTTTAGCGGCCATTTTCTAGACCATTCCTCCAATTTATCCAGGTCATCCTGTAGTCTCTGTCTATCTTCGTCCGTCTTGATTCTCCTCATAATTTTTGCATCATCAGCAAACATTGAGAGGAATGAGTCTATACCCTCCGGAAGATCGTTTACATATATTACAAACAGGATGGGTCCAAGTACTGAGCCCTGTGGGACTCCGCTGGTGACATCTCGCCAATCTGATGTCTCGCCCCTCACCGTTACTCGCGGTTTCCTGTTGCTTAAGTACTCCCTTACCCACTGGAACACCTCCCCTTTTACTCCTGCCTGTTGCTCCAACTTTTTTAACAGCCTTTTATGGGGTACTGTGTAAAAGGCTTTCTGGTAGTCCAGGAAAATGCAGTCGGCACACCCTTCTCTTCCTGCCTAATTTTTGTTGCCTGGTCATAAAATTCTATTAAACATGTGAGGCACGATTTGCCATCCCTGAACCCATGTTGGTGGTGCGTTACAAAGTTATTTCCCTCCAGATGCTCTATGAGCCTTTTCCTCACGATCTTCTCCATCACCTTGCATGGTATACAAGTTAAGGAAACTGGCCTGTAGTTCAGTGCCTTTTGCCTGTCACCCTTCTTGTATATTGGGAACACGTTAGCTGTCTTCCAACTTTCTGATAAGTCTCCGGTTTCCAGTGACCTGTTATACCATAGAGAGTGGCACACTTAGTGTTTCTGCACCTTCCTTTAGTATCCATGGTGAGATTCTATCAGGCCCAACAGACTTTGTCGCATCTAGCTCCAGCAGACACCTTTTGACCTCATCACTGGTGAGGTCAAATTCCTCCAAGGTTGCTTGGTTTGCCGCCTCCTCATTTAGTGCAGGGGCTTCTCCTTGTTCTATTGTGAAGACCTCCTGGAATCTCTTGTTGAGTTCTTCACACACCTCCTTGTCATTCTCTGTGTATCTGTTCTCCCCTTTTCGCAGCTTCATCACTTGTTCCTTCACTGCTGTTTTCCTCCTGATGTGGCTGTGGAGCAGCTTTGGTTGGGTCTTGGCTTTACTAGCAGTGTCATTTTCAAACTGTCTCTCTGCTGCCCTCCTCACTCTGAGGTACTCATTTCTGGCCCTCTGGTATCTCTCTCTGCTCTCTGGTGTTCTGTTTTTTCTGTAGTTTCTCCATGTTCTTTTACTCAGTTGCTTTGCTACCTTGCATTCCTGGTTGAACCATGGGTTTTTCTGTTGTTTTTCGTTTTTCGCCTTTTGGACGGGATAAACCTGTCTGCAGCTTCCTGGCACTTTTGGGTGACAAATCCATCATGACCTGTACATTCTTGTCTCTAAGTTCTGTTTCCCATGGTATTCCCCTGAGGAAGTTCCTCATCTCATCATTTTCCTCTTCGGTAATTCAGTCTTTTTCCTCCGATCCCTTCCTTGGATAGGTTATCCCTACCTCCATCAAGTACTCAAAAGTCAGTACACTGTGTTCACTCGTTCCTATGGGGGCTTCAACTTTGACTTCCCTTATTTCTGACTAGTTCAGGGTGAATATTAAGTCGAGTCTAGCTGATTCATCATTGCCTCTCACTCTTGTGGGTTCCTTGACATGCTGACTCAGAAAGTTCCTTGTTGCCACTCCCAAGAGTTTAGCTCTCCTCGTATCTGCACCACCATGTGGGTCCCCATTCTCACAGTCTATCTTTCCATGGTTGAAATCGCCAATGATTAAGAGTCTTGAGCCATTCCTGCAGGCAACTGAAGCTGCTCTCTCTATTATATTAATGGTTGCCATGTTGTTCCTATCAAACTCCTGTCTAGGTCTTTTGTCATTTAGGGGAGGGTTGTAAATGACTGCCACTATTATCTTAAGTCCACCCATTGTTATAGTTCCTGTTATGTAATCTCTGAATCCGTCATAGCCCAGAATTTCCATCTCATCAAAACTCCAGTCCTTCCTTATCAGCAGGGCCACTCCTCCGCCTCCTCTCCCTTCCCTCTCTTTCCTTACTATACAGTAGTCCTTTGGAAACACAGCATCTGTTATGACTCCTGACAATTTTGTTTCCATGAGTCCTATTACATCAGGGTTTTCTTCTTGCGCCCTTTCTGCTAGTTCACTTGCTTTATTGGTAATCTCATCAATGTTTGAGTACATTACCTTGAAGCTCACTTTCTTATATCCAGTTTCACCCTCACTCTCCACAAGTGTAGGAAGTTGTTCCATGGTCATTGCTACTTGGGTAGGCTCACCCTCATGTGAGGTAGTTGCCAGGGGTTCAGGGGGAGGTGGAGGGCTCAGGTCTTCCTCAGGCCTGCTTGGGGCAACAAGAAGTCCTGGGGGTGAGGGGGCAGGGACTGCTTGGGGAAAGGGCACGCCCTCGTGCGGTGTAGTTGACAGGGGTTTGGGGGAGGTGGAGTGGGGGATAGAGGGCTTTGGTCCTGCTCAGGCCTGCTTGGGGCAGGAAGAAGACCAGGGGCTGGAAAGCAGGGGATACTTGGGGTAAGGGGAGGGGGAGGATTTGGGTTTCATGATGGGCATTGTGCAGAGGCAAGGAAGGGTTTGTGCTGGGGGATAGAGGGGGCCTATTGAGTGGTGGGCTGGGGTGTTGCATTCCCCCCTGGGGTTAATGAGTTGCTGGATTGGGGCTCCCCACTTCCCTCTGGGATTGCTGGGTTGGAGGCTGAGGTTCCCAGGCTCACTTCCCTCTCCTTGCGCCTTTTCCTTGCATCTGCTGCCCTTACTATCTCGTCTCTGGTCATGTCCCACTGAACATATACCTCTTTGTAGTTCCTTGCATACCTCAGTTTGCTCTTCTTTACTAGGATGTCCTCTTTGATGTCCTCGCTCTTGAATACTACCTTGATCTATCTCTTTTTGTCTCTGTTGTACTGGCCCATCCGGAAAAACTGTTCTATATCTCGTTCAGTCCCTTCCATTCCTATCTCCTTTATTATCCCTGCCCCTGCAGCTTTGTCTTTAGTCCTCGATTCCTCCCTTGTGGAGCCCTCTTGTTCCTTCACACCTACCACTACTACAGCTCTTTTCATTTCCATTAGCTGGCTTGTGCATCTATCTGCCTCCTGTAAGGTTACTGCTTTCATTACAACTTCCTTGACTGTGGACATTGCTCCTGGGCTCTTCAGCATTTCAGCAAAGGTTGGGCCACTGGTAGCGGTCCCTGCCATTGCTACATCTTCTGGTACCTGGGGGTTGGTCCCTTGGGCCATAATCTGATGAGAGCCTGTTTTTAGGCTTTTTATCTCCTCTTGCGCTGCACTTAGTGCTATCTGCAGCTTACATATAGTTTCCCTCAGGTCCTTCAATTCCCACTGATTTCCTTCCTTGCCTTAGCAATCATCTTCATGTATGACTCGTCCAGTCTACTGTTTCCTGAGCCTAATGGGCTCTATCATATCTACACTTCAAATTGTGTATGGAGTCAGCCTCCACCACATCGCTTCCTAATGCATTCCATTTGTCAACCACTCTGACACTAAAAAAGTTCTTTCTAATATCTCTGTGGCTCATTTGGGCACTCAGTTTCCACCTGTGTCCCCTAGTGCGTGTGCCCCTTGTGTCAAACAGCCTGTCTCTATCAACCCTGTCGATTCCCCTGAGAATCTTGAATGTGGTGATCTTTCTAATGCATTCCATTTGTCAACCACTCTGACACTAAAAAAGTTCTTTCTAATATCTCTGTGGCTCATTTGGGCACTCAGTTTCCACCTGTGTCCCCTAGTGCGTGTGCCCCTTGTGTTAAACAGCCTGTCTTTATCAACCCTGTCGATTCCCCTGAGAATCTTGAATGTGGTGATCATGTCCCCCCTAACTCTTCTGTCTTCCAACGAAGTGAGGTTTAATTCCTGCAGTCGCTCCTCGTAGCTCATACCTCTCAGCTCGGGTACTAGTCTGGTGGCAAACCTTTGAACCTTTTCCAGTTTAGTCTTATGCTTGACTAGATAGGGACTCCATGCTGGAGCCGCATACTCCAGGATTGGTCTGACATATGTGGTATATAATGTTCTGAAAGATTCCTTACACAAGTTTCTAAAGGCCGTTCTTATGTTAGCCAACCTGGCATATGCTGCTGATGTTATCCTCTTGATATGAGCTTCAGGGGACAGGTCTGGCGTGATATCAACCCCCAGGTCTTTCTCTCTCTCTGACTCTTGAAGTATTTCATCTCCCAAATGATACCTTGTATCTGGTCTCCTGCTTCCTACCCCTATCTTCATTACATTACATTTGCTTGGGTTAAACTCTAACAGCCATTTGTTCGACCATTCCTGCAGCTTGTCCAGGTCTTCTTGAAGTCTCAAGCTGTCCTCCTCTGTCTTAATCCTTCTCATAATTTTGGCGTCGTCAGCAAACATTGAGAGGAATGAGTCTATACCCTCTGGGAGATCATTTACGTATATCAGAAACAGGATAGGTCCAAGTACAGAGCCCTGTGGGACTCCACTGGTGACTTCACGCCAGTCTGAGGTCTCACCCCTCACTGTAACTCTCTGCTTCCTATTGCTTAGGTACTCCCTTATCCACTGGAGCGCCCTACCTGTTACTCCTGCCTGTTTCTCCAGCTTATGCATCAACCTTTTATGGGGTACTGTGTCAAAGGCTTTCCGACAGTCCAAAAAAATGCAGTCCGCCCACCCTTCTCTTTCTTGCTTAATTCTTGTCACCTGATCGTAGAATTCTATCAAGCCTGTAAGGCAAGATTTACCCTCCCTGAACCCATGTTGATGGGTTGTCACGAAGTCTCTTCTCTCCAGATGTGTTACTAGGTTTTTTCTCACAATCTTCTCCATCACCTTGCATGGTATACAAGTTAAGGACACTGGCCTGTAGTTCAGTGCCTCTTGTCTGTCACCCTTTTTGTATATTGGTACTACATTAGCAGTCTTCCATATTTCTGGTAGGTCCCCCGTTTGAGTGACTTACTATACACTGTGGAGAGTGGTAAGCAAAGTGCTCCTGCATACTCTTTCAATACCCATGGCGAGATTCCATCCGGCCCAACAGCTTTTCTCACATCCAGCTCCAATAGGTGCTTTTTGACTTCATCTCTTGTAATTTCGAACGTGTGTGTGCGTGTGTGTGGTGTGTGGTGTGTGTGTGTGTGTGTGTGTGTTGTGTGTGTGTGTGTGTGTGTGTGTGTGTGTGTGTGTGTGTGTGTGTGTGTGTGTGTGTGTGTGTGTGTGTGGTGTGTGGTGTGTGTGTGTGTGTGTGTGTGTGTGTGTCTGTGTGAGCGTGTGTGTGTCCTCTAGTTCATGTCCCTCCCGTGTGTGTGTGTGTGTGTGTGTGTCTGTGTGAGCGTGTGTGTGTGTGTGTCCTCTAGTTCACGTCCCTCCCGTGTGTGTGTGTCCCCTAGTTCATGTCCGTCCCGTGTGTGTGTCCCCTAGTTCACGTCCCTCCCGTGTGCGTCCTCTAGTTCATGTCCCTCCCGTGTGTGTCCCCTAGTTCATGTCACTCCCGTGTGTGTCCCCTAGTTCATGTCACTCCCGTGTGCGTCGTCTAGTTCATGTCCCTCCCGTGTGTGTCCTCTAGTTCACCTCCCTCCAGTGTGTGTCCTCTAGTTCATGTCGCTCCAGTGTGTGTCCTCTAGTTCATGTCCCTCCAGTGTGTGTCCTCTAGTTCACCTCCCTCCAGTGTGTGTCCTCTAGTTCATGTCGCTCCAGTGTGTGTCCTCTAGTTCATGTCCCTCCAGTGTGTGTCCTCTAGTTCACCTCCCTCCAGTGTGTGTCCTCTAGTTCATGTCGCTCCAGTGTGTGTCCTCTAGTTCATGTCCCTCCAGTGTGTGTCCTCTAGTTCATGTCCCTCCCGTGTGTGTCCTCTAGTTCACCTCCCTCCAGTGTGTGTCCTCTAGTTCATGTCGCTCCAGTGTGTGTCCTCTAGTTCACGTCCCTCCAGTGTGTGTCCTCTAGTTCACGTCCCTCCCGTGTGTGTCCTCTAGTTCACGTCCCTCCAGTGTGTGTCCTCTAGTTCACGTCCCTCCCGTGTGTGTCCTCTAGTTCACCTCCCTCCCGTGTGTGTCCTCTAGTTCACGTCCCTCCCGTGTGTGTCCTCTAGTTCACCTCCCTCCCGTGTGTGTCCTCTAGTTCACCTCCCTCCCGTGTGTGTCCTCTAGTTCACCTCCCTCCAGTGTGTGTCCTCTAGTTCACCTCCCTCCAGTGTGTGTCCTCTAGTTCACCTCCCTCCCGTGTGTGTCCTCTAGTTCACGTCCCTCCCGTGTGTGTCCTCTAGTTCACCTCCCTCCCGTGTGTGTCCTCTAGTTCACGTCCCTCCCGTGTGTGTCCTCTAGTTCACCTCCCTCCCGTGTGTGTCCTCTAGTTCACCTCCCTCCCGTGTGTGTCCTCTAGTTCACCTCCCTCCAGTGTGTGTCCTCTAGTTCACCTCCCTCCCGTGTGTGTCCTCTAGTTCACCTCCCTCCCGTGTGTGTCCTCTAGTTCACCTCCCTCCCGTGTGTGTCCTCTAGTTCACCTCCCTCCAGTGTGTGTCCTCTAGTTCACCTCCCTCCAGTGTGTGTCCTCTAGTTCACCTCCCTCCAGTGTGTGTCCTCTAGTTCACCTCCCTCCAGTGTGTGTCCTCTAGTTCACCTCCCTCCCGTGTGTGTCCTCTAGTTCACGTCCCTCCCGTGTGTGTCCTCTAGTTCACCTCCCTCCCGTGTGTGTCCTCTAGTTCACGTCCCTCCCGTGTGTGTCCTCTAGTTCACCTCCCTCCCGTGTGTGTCCTCTAGTTCACCTCCCTCCCGTGTGTGTCCTCTAGTTCACCTCCCTCCAGTGTGTGTCCTCTAGTTCACCTCCCTCCCGTGTGTGTCCTCTAGTTCACCTCCCTCCCGTGTGTGTCCTCTAGTTCACCTCCCTCCCGTGTGTGTCCTCTAGTTCACCTCCCTCCCGTGTGTGTCCTCTAGTTCACCTCCCTCCCGTGTGTGTCCTCTAGTTCACCTCCCTCCCGTGTGTGTCCTCTAGTTCACCTCCCTCCAGTGTGTGTCCTCTAGTTCACCTCCCTCCAGTGTGTGTCCTCTAGTTCACCTCCCTCCCGTGTGTGTCCTCTAGTTCACCTCCCTCCCGTGTGTGTCCTCTAGTTCACGTCCCTCCCGTGTGTGTCCCCTAGTTCACCTCCCTCCCGTGTGTGTCCCCTAGTTCACCTCCCTCCCGTGTGTGTCCTCTAGTTCACCTCCCTCCAGTGTGTGTCCTCTAGTTCACCTCCCTCCAGTGTGTGTCCTCTAGTTCACCTCCCTCCAGTGTGTGTCCTCTAGTTCACCTCCCTCCAGTGTGTGTCCTCTAGTTCACCTCCCTCCAGTGTGTGTCCTCTAGTTCACCTCCCTCCCGTGTGTGTCCTCTAGTTCACCTCCCTCCCGTGTGTGTCCTCTAGTTCACCTCCCTCCAGTGTGTGTCCTCTAGTTCACCTCCCTCCCGTGTGTGTCCTCTAGTTCACCTCCCTCCCGTGTGTGTCCTCTAGTTCACCTCCCTCCCGTGTGTGTCCTCTAGTTCACCTCCCTCCCGTGTGTGTCCTCTAGTTCACCTCCCTCCCGTGTGTGTCCTCTAGTTCACCTCCCTCCCGTGTGTGTCCTCTAGTTCACCTCCCTCCCGTGTGTGTCCTCTAGTTCACCTCCCTCCCGTGTGTGTCCTCTAGTTCACCTCCCTCCCGTGTGTGTCCTCTAGTTCACCTCCCTCCCGTGTGTGTCCTCTAGTTCACCTCCCTCCCGTGTGTGTCCTCTAGTTCACCTCCCTCCCGTGTGTGTCCTCTAGTTCACCTCCCTCCCGTGTGTGTCCTCTAGTTCACCTCCCTCCCGTGTGTGTCCTCTAGTTCACCTCCCTCCCGTGTGTGTCCTCTAGTTCACCTCCCTCCCGTGTGTGTCCTCTAGTTCACCTCCCTCCCGTGTGTGTCCTCTAGTTCACCTCCCTCCCGTGTGTGTCCTCTAGTTCACCTCCCTCCCGTGTGTGTCCTCTAGTTCACCTCCCTCCCGTGTGTGTCCTCTAGTTCACCTCCCTCCCGTGTGTGTCCTCTAGTTCACCTCCCTCCCGTGTGTGTCCTCTAGTTCACCTCCCTCCCGTGTGTGTCCTCTAGTTCACCTCCCTCCCGTGTGTGTCCTCTAGTTCACCTCCCTCCCGTGTGTGTCCTCTAGTTCACCTCCCTCCCGTGTGTGTCCTCTAGTTCACCTCCCTCCCGTGTGTGTCCTCTAGTTCACCTCCCTCCCGTGTGTGTCCTCTAGTTCACCTCCCTCCCGTGTGTGTCCTCTAGTTCACCTCCCTCCCGTGTGTGTCCTCTAGTTCACCTCCCTCCCGTGTGTGTCCTCTAGTTCACCTCCCTCCCGTGTGTGTCCTCTAGTTCACCTCCCTCCCGTGTGTGTCCTCTAGTTCACCTCCCTCCCGTGTGTGTCCTCTAGTTCACCTCCCTCCCGTGTGTGTCCTCTAGTTCACCTCCCTCCCGTGTGTGTCCTCTAGTTCACCTCCCTCCCGTGTGTGTCCTCTAGTTCACCTCCCTCCCGTGTGTGTCCTCTAGTTCACCTCCCTCCCGTGTGTGTCCTCTAGTTCACCTCCCTCCCGTGTGTGTCCTCTAGTTCACCTCCCTCCCGTGTGTGTCCTCTAGTTCACCTCCCTCCAGTGTGTGTCCTCTAGTTCACCTCCCTCCCGTGTGTGTCCTCTAGTTCACGTCCCTCCCGTGTGTGTCCTCTAGTTCACCTCCCTCCCGTGTGTGTCCTCTAGTTCACCTCCCTCCCGTGTGTGTCCTCTAGTTCACCTCCCTCCAGTGTGTGTCCTCTAGTTCACCTCCCTCCCGTGTGTGTCCTCTAGTTCACGTCCCTCCCGTGTGTGTCCTCTAGTTCACCTCCCTCCCGTGTGTGTCCTCTAGTTCACCTCCCTCCCGTGTGTGTCCTCTAGTTCACGTCCCTCCCGTGTGTGTCCTCTAGTTCACCTCCCTCCCGTGTGTGTCCTCTAGTTCACCTCCCTCCCGTGTGTGTCCTCTAGTTCACCTCCCTCCCGTGTGTGTCCTCTAGTTCACCTCCCTCCAGTGTGTGTCCTCTAGTTCACCTCCCTCCCGTGTGTGTCCTCTAGTTCACCTCCCTCCCGTGTGTGTCCTCTAGTTCACCTCCCTCCCGTGTGTGTCCTCTAGTTCACCTCCCTCCCGTGTGTGTCCTCTAGTTCACCTCCCTCCCGTGTGTGTCCTCTAGTTCACCTCCCTCCAGTGTGTGTCCTCTAGTTCACCTCCCTCCCGTGTGTGTCCTCTAGTTCACCTCCCTCCCGTGTGTGTCCTCTAGTTCACCTCCCTCCCGTGTGTGTCCTCTAGTTCACCTCCCTCCCGTGTGTGTCCTCTAGTTCACCTCCCTCCCGTGTGTGTCCTCTAGTTCACCTCCCTCCCGTGTGTGTCCTCTAGTTCACCTCCCTCCCGTGTGTGTCCTCTAGTTCACCTCCCTCCCGTGTGTGTTGTATAAGTGTTGTAGGATTATTGTACAAGTTTATTCCAAGAAGTTTTAGGAATATATCAGTGTTTTAGAAGTGTTGTAGATGAGTAATTGGAGTGTTGCAGGAGTGTTGCAGGAGTGTTGTAGGAGTGTTGCAGGAGTGTTGCAGGAGTGTTGCAGGAGTGTTGCAGGAGTGTTGCAGGAGTGTTGCAGGAGTGTTGCAGGAGTGTTGCAGGAGTGTTGCAGGAGTGTTGCAAGAGTGTTGCAGGAGTGTTGCAGGAGTGTTGCAGGAGTGTTGCAGGAGTGTTGCAGGAGTGTTGCAGGAGTGTTGTAGCAGTGTTCTGTTAACCTTCCTGGAGCAATTATTATTGTTGTATTTTTGTTGTACAAATATTGTAGTAGCGTTTTATTTCTGCTATATAAGTGTTGTAGGACTGTCGTGTCAGAGTTGTGTGAATATTGTATAAGTGTTGTATGAGTGTTGTATAAGGGTTGTTGGAGGGCTGCAGAGTATTTCGTTAGGGTTTTGGCATAGTTACTTTGTTTGGGCGTGAACCCACTCCTTGACTGTGGGCGTGAACCCATTCCTTGACTGTGGGCGTGAACCCACACCTTGACTGTGTGCGTGAACCCATTCCTTGACTGTGGGCGTGAACCCACTCCTTGACTGTGGGCGTGAACCCACACCTTGACTGTGTGCGTGAACCCACTCCTTGACTGTGGGCGTGAACCCACACCTTGACTGTGTGCGTGAACCCATTCCTTGACTGTGGGCGTGAACCCACTCCTTGACTGTGGGCGTGAACCCACACCTTGACTGTGGGCGTGAACCCACTCCTTGACTGTGGGCGTGAACCCACTCCTTGACTGTGGGCGTGAACCCATTCCTTGACTGTGGGCGTGAACCCACACCTTGACTGTGTGCGTGAACCCATTCCTTGACTGTGGGCGTGAACCCACTCCTTGACTGTGGGCGTGAACCCACACCTTGACTGTGTGCGTGAACCCACTCCTTGACTGTGGGCGTGAACCCACACCTTGACTGTGTGCGTGAACCCATTTCTTGACTGTGGGCGTGAACCCACACCTTGACTGTGGGCGTGAACCCACACCTTGACTGTGTGCGTGAACCCACACCATGACTGTGGGCGTGAACCCACACCTTGACTGTGTGCGTGAACCCACTCCTTGACTGTGGGCGTGAACCCACAGTCAAGGAGTGGGTTCTTCCTTCTCCCCACCTGGATTTCAGGTGGGGAGAAGGGAGGCAATTTGGGTCGACACAAATAGCTTCCTGGACCCAAAACCCCATGGACACACGGACACGGACACGAACACTCATAGACTCTGATGGGCACGGAATCAAGACACAGGCGGACTCAAGACACACATGGGCTCATAGATTCTGACACGATCCCAAGGTGGAGATAAGGGAGGCAATTTGAGGGAACACAAATTACTTCCTGGACTCAAAACCCCCATGGATACTGACACGTATACTGACACGGACACTGACACGTACACTGACACGGACACTCATTGACTCTGACGGACACACGCGGACTCGAGATACACACGGAATCAAGACACACATTCACTCGTGACATGATCCCAAGGTGGATATAAGAGAGGCAAATTGAGGGGACGCAAATGGCTTCCTGGACACAAAACCCCAGTGACACATGCCATGAGACATGGCATTGACACAGTCTATGACACAGTCATGGCAGTCTATGACACAGACAGTCATAGACTCTGACGGATACGGACACACACACGGAATCAAGACACACACGGAATCAAAACACA
>WNGS01075333.1:0-12525 GCA_020271785.1 Procambarus virginalis | reverse complement strand
CGCAGCTGTGATGATGTGCTAGAGGCAGCTGGTGATGATGTGTTAGAGGTCACTGTTGATGATGTGTTAGAGGTCGCTGGTGATGATGTGTTAGAGGTCACTGGTGATGATGTGCTAGAGGTCGCTTGGTGATGATGTGTTAGAGGTCGCTAGTGATGATGTGTTAGAGGTCGCTGGTGATGATGAGCTAACGGTCGCTAGTGATGATGTGCTAGAGGTCGCTGGTGATGATGTGTTAGAGGCAGCTGGTGATGATGTGCTAGAGGTTACTGGTGATGATGTGCTAAGAGGCAGCTGGGTGATGATGTTTTAGAGGCAGCTGGTGATGATGTGTTAGAGGCAGCTGGTGATGATGTGTTAGAGGTCACCGGTGATGATGTGCTAGAGGTCGCTGGTGATGATGTGTTAGAGGTCGCTAATGATGATGTGTTAGAGGTCACTGTGATGATGTGTTAGAGGTCACTGGTAATGATGTGCTAGAGGTCACTGGTGATGATGTGTTAGAGGCAGCTGGTGATGATGTGTAGATGCAGCTGGTGATGATTGTTAGAGGTCCTGGTAATGATGTGCTAGAGGCAGGTGTGATGATGTGCTAAGGTCGCTAGTGATGGTGCTAGAGGTCACTGGTGATGATGTGTTAGAGTCACTGGTGATGATGTGCTAGAGGCAGGTGGTGATGATGTGCTAAAGTCGCTAGTGATGATGTGCTAGAGGTCACTGGTGATGATGTGCTAGAGGTCACTGGTAATGATGTGCTAGAGGCAGGTGGTGATGATGTGCTAGAGGTCACTGGTGATGATGTGCTAGAGGTCACTGGTGATGATGTGCTAGAGGTCACTGGTGATGATGTGCTAGAGGTCACTGGTGATGATGTGCTAGAGGTCACTGGTGATGATGTGCTAGAGGTCGCTAGTGATGATGTGCTAGAGGTCCCTGAGTGATGATGTGCTAGAGGTCCTGGTGATGATGTGCTAGAGGTCACTGGTGATGATGTGCTAGAGGTCACTGGTGATGATGTGCTAGAGGTCACTGTGATGATGGCTAGAGGTCACTGGTGATGATGTGCTAGAGGTCACTGGTGATGATGTGCTAGAGTCACTGGTGATGTGCTAGAGGTCACTGGTGATGATGTGCTAGAGGTCACTGGTGATGATGTGCTAGAGTCACTGGTGATGATGTGCTAGAGGTCACTGGTGATGATTGCTAGAGGTCACTGGTGATGATGTGCTAGAGGTCACTGGTGATCATGTGCTAGAGGCAGGTGGTGATGAATAAACTGCACCAATCATTGCCACTCTTCACACCAATGCAATAATACAGAGATTGATAACAGTGCTTCACATTCGACAATGTTAAATTATTTAACAGATGACGCGATCATAAACATTGGGATAAATGAACAGCTCTCTGACCTTCATATAAAGGCTGCATGTGACCTCATCAAACAAAATACGCCAAGCGTAGAAGGCCTTCATGACCCAGTGTTGCAGCGGGACCTCTCCTGGCCAGCTGTATTAGGTGAATTTATTCAAATAATTCAAGTTGATGGTTGTCACTGGTCACCGTTTCCAACACTGGAGAAACTGGAAATATTAACATATACGACACCAGGCATAAATTACCATCCAAATCTACTGATGTTTTCTTGTGTGCGCTTGCTAATTGCCAGGATGGGACTCAAGTATGAGTGGGGTGTATGCTGTGGCGTTTGCTGCATCACTTGCAAATGGTGAAGATCCGGTGAACCTTGTATATGATGTGCAGAATATGAGACAACATCTACAAGAGAACTTCAAAGGAAAGTATCTCACCTCATTCCCTGCAGCTCTGACACTGAGAAGAAAACGAATCATCTGGTCATGCTCGATGGAAGTGTACTGCATTTGCAGAAAGCCAAATGATTTGAAGCTGATGGTATGCTGTGACCGTTGCAATATTTGGCACCATGGATCATGTGTAGGTGTTACAGAATGTAATGAAGATTCGTGGATTTGTTTGTTGTGCGCTAGCAAGTTGTGAATTATAATTTAAAATATTTAATTAATACATTATTATTATTATTATTATTACTATATTATTATTATTATTATTATTATTATTATTATTATTATTATTATTATAATTATTATTATTATTATTATAACCTTACCAAATGCTTTGCTGAATCAAATAATGTCATTACTTTCAATGTGTTACAATAGCATAATTAAGTGCTGCAAGTGTCAGGTCTTTTATATAGTCGGTATTTGTTATATTCTGGACTGTTTTTATGTTATTTAAATTTCAAATAGAAATAGTTTTTAAGGTAACTATCTTAATAAATTTAAACCTTATATTATTTAACGTCAATAAATTATATTTCGAATGTTAAAACAAATTTCAATCAATTAAAGGATGTATCCTTTAAAGTTAAAAAGTGTTCAAACTGAAATAAATATATAACACTGTACGGTACAGTTGTGTTTAATTATGCTTTGCGATTCCTTTGGAAAAGGTATTTGTGCATCAAGTACTGCGAGGTTATTATGAGATATGCTGAATGTTGTCAATATACCATGTGAATACGCCTCACTTTACGTTCATCATTGGACGTCCTAATGATTAAGGTCCCCAAAAGGACTTAATCAACCTCAGTGGATATTTTTACTCTCACCACACTCTCACACCACACACACACACACACACACACACACACACACACACACCACACCACACACACACACCACACACACACACACACAACTCACACCTCTCACCACACTCTCTCTCTCTCTCTCTCTCTCTCCTCTCTCTCTCTCTCTCTCTCTCTTCTCTCTCTCTCCTCTCTCTCCTCTCTCTCTCTCTCTCTCTCTCTCTCTCTCAGCACCCCCTTATGTGTTGTATGTGGGTGCTGAAGTTCAGTCTCTTGTCAATGTATAGGTACAGGAACTTTCCATAATTGTTATTGCTAATGTTTACTTGTATTACTGGGTATACATGCGGTGTTCTTACCCTCGACCGCGGCGAGGGAAAGCCGCGGTCGTATGGACTGAAAGCCACAAATATTTACAATGGGGGGGGGGTGGAACATTTCCTCTTCAAGCACGCGCACACAAATGAACTGTTACTTAACTGGAAGCACTCGTACAACATAATTAACACGATTTCTCAGGATTATTATACTTCTTACCAGCATATATACAGTATAGTACCTAGGAGGTTCTCTTCAATGATATCTAAGATAATTAGAAGAACCCAAGAAAACTACTGTGGAAATGTGCAGGACAAACATATCAATTGTGACACTAGCTCTCCACATATGTTATTTGCTTAATTTAGAAACTGTACTTGTGGTCGATCTCGAACCCATGTTGTTGATGTGACGATGTGTTATGAATTTTGTGGCTAGCTCCTCAAGATTGTAACTTGCTTAGATAAATAAATTGTGTTCAGTTCCTGAACCCATTATGTGATAAATTAACTAAACTAAAAAATACAGTATGGCGACGAAACCTGAACTGCATAATGTAAATAGGGGACTAACCAGAAAAAGATATAGGTGAAGAATAACACCAGGTGTTTTATTACTAACATTCTTAAGCACAACTGCCAAATACTTCGTCCGGTGATTTGTTTGGCTTCAGTTTAATAACAATAAAACAGAGAATGACTGAGACAGGAAGTACCGCACGTCTATGTGTCATCCAATAATGTTAGCAGACTTCTAGATGTTACCACTGCTAGGCTTAGGCTCGGCTACAAGTACCTCTGGGAGTTTGTAACATCTGCTGATGTAGATTTGACTAAATGTAAACTCTGTCAGCAGAACTATTCGCATACTTTGCGTCATTATATAATGGAATGTGAAAAAAATCGCGGAATTTAGAGATAACACCATCAATAGTGTCCCAGAAATGTGTAAGTACTTCATTCATAATGATGTGCTGCCCGAAATCTTAGCGAAGTATCCAAAATTTGCTTACTGTAAGTAATGCATGCGCATGACTGTAAAGCTGCCGCCCAGTTGGGTGGGTGTGGAGCACATGACTGTAAAGCTGCCGCCCAGTTGGGTGAGTGTGGAGCACATGACTGTAAAGCTGCCGCCCAGTTGGGTGGGTGTGGAGCAAGACTAGTAACTGTGCGACTCCTCATAGATGTAAAGTGCCTTGTATAGTGACTGTTGTGAGCTTCTTGTTGAATCACTTGTGACACAAAAGATTACTGATGTGTGTATTTGTGTGGGTGATTAAATATGTATGTGTATGTATACGTATGTATATGTACATGTATGCATATGTATGTGTACATGTATATATAACATTAATAATTTTGTGACTAGCGTCAAAAGATTATTTGCTTAGCTAAACGAACTAGAGGGTTCAGTTCCTGAACCGATTATATGTGCCTCCGTAATCCTTTACACCACCGCCCACGGGGGTATGGGGTGCATGATAAAGAAAGAAAATGAATGGACCGAACCCCACAATTCATTTAGCTAAGCAAGTCACAATCTTGATGAGCTAGTTACAAAATTCACTATAAGTCGTCACATCATAAATGGGTTCGAGATCGACCACAAGTAGTGCATTACAAAATTTCTGGTAGTGGCTCAGCTTCACTAACCTGCCAGATATGGCAGAATATTCAGATTGTAAAATCTGTGATAAACCTCTAATGCATTCACTAGAACACTACATTGTTGAATGTGAAACCGTAAAAGATTTTAGACCTCCTGGCCTATTGTACCACCAACTGTGTAACTATTTCATTGACTCAGGTGTTCTGGACGACATTCTAACAATTTATCCAAAATTTGCTTGTCCATTTTAAAGAATGAAGAACAATTTTATTTAAATTACTTTCAAGCTGCATCACTTATGAACCCATCCCTGCCCCTGTGTGGCAGTGCACAATAGAAAGTTGTTTTCACATATTCATACATTAAAACATTGATTGTAACCATGATATATATATGTGCCAGTTTAGACCTATTGTCTTGTGTATGACCCTCTGTCCTGCGTGACAGTGAATACCAGCATTATCCTCACTTTAATAGGACTTAATTGAAATCCTCAGATTAGGCAAAATTGCAATTAATTTTGTCAATATAGATGTTAATAATAATAATTACATAATTTATCAGTATTGTGCAGTGTGGGTGTTTTCTTTTTTTTTACTGTCACGACTGCAATGCGTACGTCGCCAATGTACATGTGGCAGACGCTTCACGAAGCTGTCGGAATTAGCAAAATAGAAAATACGAGAGCAACCGTACAGGGCCTGGGAGCAAGGTCGAGTTAGAGTCCTTGTGGGTCTCTTCTCAGACTAGCCTCACCTGGTCCTGCTCCACGTTGGTCGTTGGAATCTCCTCAATGATGTAACACTTTAAGGGACTCCTAGGGTCCTCATCAAATTTATAGTTTAGTGACTTACAGGCAACTCGGTGTTGAAGACACTTAGAGCTGAAGGCTTGAGTAATATTGGCAGTATTCAGAAGTGGTTCAACGGAAACACCGCATAAAGCTTAACAGTAGTTTATTTACTAACTTAACCACTAATACACAGGGTGCTTGATTTACTTTCGATTGGCGTCAGCAAAGCTATGGTTGCATTAGCGAGACTCTTGACGTCTGGCTAATCGACTCGTATCCACTCGTGGAGAAACACCTAACTTAACACAGTTGACAGCCAATCATTAACACGGCAACCTAACTGCCGGTATGCAAAGGGATCACAAGAGTTCCAACCGGATACTCGGTAATGATGATATGCAATAAACACAATAATAATCACACAATACTAAATGTGTGGTGTATGTGAAGCTCACATTCACAGACGAGTGAAATGCAGTGATACCACACAGATAAACACGCATTCACCGTCGATTCACCTATAACCTGCGACAGGTATAGGAAGGTGAGAACTGTGGTTGATCCCTCAGATCAACACAGACACAATAAAACAATGACAAGATCTTGTACTTACAGATAAGGTACCTTTCCTTACGCACTCACTCAGACTCGTTTATACAAGCACTCGTAGGTGGCCAGATAGCTGGTTTCGCTCGTAGACACGGAGGGTACTCGCAGTATCTTGAGATGATTTCGTGAGTAGGGGCGTGCTGTATGCTTAACAGACAGACACACGCGCACACACTGGCACTGGCGGTGCTAAGGTGGTGACGTCACGTCAGAGTGAGGGCGGCGACTGGCGGCGGCTGGCGTCGGCTGGCGTCGGCTGGCGTCGGCTGGCGGCGGCTGGCGGCGGCTGGCGGCAGTACCATGCACTACACTGTACACTGTGGTACAGGTACACTGTGGTAAAGTCACACACAGATTACTTAGGCGGCGGCACTGCCTTAGTTCACTCTGAGTCACTCACAACGATCTTTGTCACCAGGGGTTACCTGATACCAGTCTGTTTCGCTCTGGAGATTTGTCACTTTAGGCTTCTAAACAATATATTCCCACTCGTGATTCTGGCGAGTGTGTGGTATATCGCAAAGACGCTGAGTTAACTTGACGGTGAGGGATAGACGGTGATCAGTCTATTGGCCGGTAGAACAGAACACGTCCTCTTCGTATGGTCTCTCTCACGTGAATGAGTTTGCAAGGGTGCCGGGCATCTCGTGGCACACAACACAAAAGGAGTTACAATTGACCAATAGCATTGCAGCAAATGAGCGGGAACCAATCATATTAGCTCGTTCGATGAGCAGTAGCAGGAGTGACGTCATGAACACGTCATAGCTGTTATTCCGATCGCGCCGGTTGACCCCAGAGGTCAGACGCTGCTGGCGCCTTCCCCTCTGTCTCAGCGGGCACCAGCCATGTACTCACTGACCCTTTGGTAGCAAGTATGCTTAACACTTTCCTGTATCTACTCTCAGCCTGGACATACGGCGGCCTACGTATTTTAACAGTGTTCCTGGTTAAGTGGGCATTCTGGAGATACCCAACATGCCAGAAACTATCCAGGATTAAGGGAAATAGGCTTTGTGCACGAAGATCTGTGCACTGCAATGCCATTCAAGTCAGCTGTGGGAGCATCTTGGGAGACATACTCCCACATCACCCCCCAACAAAGATCGAGCTCCACATGTGGTGCTCGTTCAACTCACACCGCTGATGACCTGTGCACAAATGTGTGCACTTAGCGCGGCCGGGTGCAGCGGACCCCGTTTTCTATACAGCTAGGCGAGGCGGGGCCTCGTCTAGACTATTCTCCTCTGGTAAGTGAGGAATTTCTTCAGTTACCGGATCACATGTGGCTATCTGTTCAGGTCTTGAGCAGGCACTGTGGTTGGACGTAGCTCCAGGTCTGGGTCGGCTCAACACCTCGAAACCCTGAGTGGCGCTGGTCTGTCCACTGCCTCTCTCCACCTGTGTCATGCCTGAAATATCAGAGACACACTGGGAACCAGTGTCCGGTGATGCGCGTTGCGTTTCCTCGCTCATGTCGCCCTCGTTCGACGTCTCGTTAATCACCCCTGACCTACTCAACCAGTCAGCACCTACGGCTGAGAGCAGTGGGTTGTCGATCAGCTCTGTCGATGTCGAGGCCCGTGGTCCTCTCCTGTTTTTTCGTCTTACATGCTTCTTCGGCTTTGTTGATACATCTACAGGAGGGTCCTCGTAGCGTTTGAACATGTTGACGTGGTACTTCTTCCTGGCACCATCGACGTCGAGCACGTAGTTTAACGAGTGCGAGCACTCCACTACCGTGAATGGGCCCTTCCACTGCAGCAAGAGCTTGTTCCTGCTGGTGGGAAGTAACAAAAGTACCTTGTCACCTACACTGAACTTGCGTTCTTTTGCTTTTTTGTCGTATGTTTGCTTCTGGTACTCCTTTGCTTTTGCTAGCTGTTCTCGGGCCAGCTGACAGGTGTTCTCCAGCCGTTCCCGTAGATCGATGACGTACCCGTACGTCGTCTTGGTTTCAGGGGTACAGTCATCGCCTTCCCACAGGTTCCTCAGTACCTGCAGAGGGCCTTTAACTGTGCGACCGTACAAAAGCTCGAAGGGTGAGAACCCTGTGCTAGCCTGTGGCACCTCCCTGTAGGCAAACAACAAAGGGTTGATATACCTGGGCCACTCCCGAGGCTGTTCGATGCACATTCTCTTCAACATCTTCTTGAGAGTGCCATTGGAGCGTTCTACCAAACCGTTTCCCATAGCATGATAACACAATAAAGTGAACGAAGTTGTTTCTAGCCCGGTATCCGAAATTGCAGTAGACGACTTGACCAGTCCCCAGCTGACCGACGGTGGCTGCGCGCCTTACTCTCCCCCGTTTTCTTTGAGGGCGGACTTGGGCAATCAGAGACTCCCGGAACATTTCCCAATAAAAGTCCATATACAGCACGTTCCTGTTGAACGGCACGGATTTTACCTTTGATGTAAGGCGTGTCGACCCACACATACACCTCCACCATCTCTTTAGTATAGCCATTTGGGAATTTGACATAGATATGTCTCCCTGTCTCAGATCCTGGCTGTACTAGGCTCTTTCTTACCAATGTGAGTAGTGGCGCCTTTGTCACGGAAGATTTTCGCCGATTTTCCGTTAACATTTCCGTCCACCACCTCAAGGGTCCAAGCTAGTGGATCCTTTCCAACGTGGGGATGTTTCTTACCACTTGAGCTCACACCTGCTATGTAACCTGATTTCGGTTTTACCTTGCAATCAGCTGCACGATGACCTGGCTTACCACAGGTGTAGCACTTGTGCACCTGCTTGTTGGAGGAGTTTCCCTGCTCCCCCGACACACCAGTCTTAAGCTTAGCTCTATCGCCAATACCTGTAGCATGATGCTCCTCGTGCGGCTTCACCCCTTTCACCTGTCTCCTGGCCCCAGCCCACAGATCAGCTTGCTTGGCCATAGACAGATTTGACACAATTTCTTGCTCTTTGAGCTTGACACGCAGAGACGATTCGCATGCTTCTAAGAACTGTTCACGAATCATCAGTTGATAGAACCCCATGCTCCCAGGAGCAGTCTCCATGAGTTCACAGTAACGGTTTAGATTCGATTCTAACCGCTGTAACATGAGCACATATGTCTCACCTTTTTGCAATTGAGCCCTACGGAAATTCTCTAGCATCCGGTCTGCAGTTATGCCAAAACCGTTCAGCAGCGCTGTTGTCAATGCCTCGTAATCTCCGCGCTGGTGCGGACCCAGACTGTGGTAGATAGTTAATGCCCTAAAAATAAATAAATAAATAAATAAAAGCATTCCCATAGCATGATATCAAAAAAAGTTTCAAAAACTGTTGGCATTCTTTCTAAGATCAGATATTATGTACCCCGCCCTGCCCTGGTGACTCTCTATTACTCCCTCATCTATCCATATCTCAACTATGGTATTTGTGCTTGGGGGTCTACTACCCAAAATCATTTACGTCCTCTTATTACTCAACACAAAGCTGCTATTAGGACAATATCCAACTCTGGCCCCAGACATCACTCGGTACCCCTACTCAAATCTCTCAATATGTTAGATATTAAGTCACTGCACATTCTCTCATGTGTATTATACATATATAAAACGCTGAACTGTAATGCCAATCCTGACCTCAAAAGCTTCATTGAAAGCTGTAACAGAACCCATGAGCACCACACCAGAAATAAATACAGTTTTGATATTCCAAGAGTACGACTTAATCAAACTAGAAATGCTCTACAAATCAAGGGACCCAGAATGTGGAATGACCTTCCCAACCATGTTAAAGACTGTACCTCTCTCAACCAGTTTAAGATTAAAACTAAACACTACCTGATTAATTCCCTGTAACCTACCTTACCACTCTATTGTCAACCCATGTCTGTTATTTTTTTTTTTTTTATTCAACGCTGTTTGTCTACCTATTGTATTTGTGCTGCTTTTTCAGTCATGTTCCCCCCTTTTTTATCTTTATTTGTATCTGTTCTCAATACATTTTATTCTTTTTGCTCAATTAGTATTAAGTTTTAGATATTAATGTTTTTCTTGCCCGAAACGCATTGCGTAATAGTGGCTTTAGGCATTGTATGTACTAGCTCTATCTATAAATCCACTTATGTAAAATCACTTTATGTATGTACCTTTCCTGAATAAACATATTTATTTATTTATTTATTTATAAGGCGTGGTGAGGGATGCTCTCGCTGTGAGCAGACGTCTGACTTGGTCCATCATCTCGCTGGTAAACTGTGTCCCTCGGTCGCTATGGATCCACTCAGGTATACCAAGGCGACTAAAAAAACCTACCAAGGCTTCCGCTACCGTTGACGTCTCGATGTTCTTCAGGGCAGCTGCTTCTGGGTACCTTGTTGCGTGATCGACCATGGTCAGGATGTACTTACTGCCGTGCGTTGCACTCGGTATGATCGGACCAACCAGATCAATGCTGACCAGCTTGAACGGCTGATCAATGATGGGGAAGGGCTGAAGCTTCCCGGGCTTCACCCGTCCTCGATCAGTGGTGCGCTGACAGGTGTCACACGAGCGAGTGTAACGCTGTATTTCCCCAGTAATTCCTGGCCAGTAGAACACAGCTTGTATCCTCGCACTGGTCTTTGCGTGACCCATATGACCTCCCATCAGAGCTTCATGACCTAAGCGAAACACAGCCAGTCTATGCTCCTGTGGAACAACGAGTTGATCCCAAGTATCGTGGGGCGTCTCAACTCTGCGCACCAGTTTCCCATTATGGTGCAAGTACCAGTACTTGCGTTCCTGGTGTTGGAAAACCCTTTTCTCCTCAGCATACTTACGTATCTGGGCTAGTGTTGGGTCGCTCCCTTGGGCATCAATAAACTCCTTTGCAGACACTCCCTGAATGTCTCGTAATTTCAAAGGTTTTTCTGGGCGAGTCGGCTTGTTGCTCTGTGACCTCGTAGTGACAGCTGCCACGAGCGAGTCACCTGTTAATGGAGTTGCTGTTTCTTCAACCAGAGGTTTGCTTCTTTCTCCATAACTTCACAGCTTACCTTCTCTCCCTTACTCTTCAGCTGGGTGAGGGTGTGGGCACTCCCTGTGACGTCATCCCCGGGCAAGTCGTCCTTGGGATCAGCTGACCGGATACAAGTCACTCCGTACATTGACAACATCGCACACTAATATATTTACAACTTCGGACACCAGCTTTCGACGTTTCGCATATGTGTACGTGTTCCATATTAAAACGACAATATAATGCTATTAACAATAAAATCTTCTACTTAACAGGCATATAGTTATTAAATGAAGTTTGGTGATGTATAGACATATATCCGGAGTCCGTAAGGACGCCGCCCGCCAGTGTAAACACAACACACCCGAATGCACACAAACACGATACAACGCACAAAACACAACACTTCTGTCAGTTTTTGGATAAACTCCTTTTATATTATTATGTGATAGTTATACTTGTATAAAATGATACATATTATAGGTAAGCGACTAATATTTAATATTATCAATAAAAAGTAGTCAGAAGCCACACGCCTGTCTGTACATGTCTTTTATGTAAAAGTATTTTGGGCGCTCATGTACTTGTGCGCTAGCTGGCGTTCACAACTGTTCTCGCCTACAAGCATTAGAATTAAACAAATGAATTTATTTTTTTCATTTATATACAAGAAGAGAAGGCTACCTTGAGTCTGTAATATTCATCTGATCACTGGTCTCCCATTTGGTCCTCATTGCTTTATCTTACTATTATTGAATGTCAATAACCGTATTATGCAATTCAATTTCTTCTATTTCTTTCTTTATTATGCACCCCATACCCATCTCGTGGGCGGTGATGTAAAGGATTACAGAGGCACATAATCGGTTCAGGAACTGAACCCTCTAGTTCGTTTAGCTAAGCAAATAACAATGTTTGACGCTAGTAACAAAATTATCAATGGTATACACATGTACACACCTTCATACATACATGTACATATATATACATATATACGTATACACATATACATACACATACATATCTAATCACCCACACAAATACACACATCAATATCTTTGTGTCACAAATGACACAAAGAGGTGTCACAAGTATACATTACAAGAGGCTCACAACAGTCACTATACAAGGCACTTTACATCTATAGAGAGTCACACAGTTACTAGTCTTGCTGCACACCCACCCAACTGGGCGGCAGCTCTACAGTCATGTGCATGCATTACCTACAGTAAGCAAATTTTGGATACTTCGCTAAGATTTCGGGCAGCACATCATTATGAATGAAGTACTTACACATTCATTATGCAACTTTAATAAAGTTGTCCTTCAGCATTTTGTGGTGTTCAGCTACCCTTATCTTCTGTATGTTCCTCACATTACCAGTATACACAAACATTGACATGTAGGGATATAGACTCTCAGGTAAGTTAGTAATTTAAATGCACAGTAGCAGTCTAGGCGTTCAATCCCCGACCGCCGTTCAAGTGCAGGTTTGGCACCATTCCTCTCCATCCATCCCAAATCCTTAGCCTGATCCCTTCCAGTGTTAAATAGTTGTAATGAACAGGCACTATATATATATATATATATATAATATATATATATATATAT